>CAOLHI010002520.1:0-250357 GCA_948474755.1 Ctenosaura bakeri
TCCTTCCCTAAAACTAGGTGCAGCTCCCATATGTTATTCAACCACCCAAATCACTTTTCCAAATCTGGGAGGGTATTTGTGGATACTTCCAGATTTACTTTTGTGAGATGGTGGAGTGCACAGTTAAACCTGGAGACGTAAACTAGTACCTGGACTTAGAATTTGTCCAGCCTTGATTTAAACAGAAATACTTAGTGGACCATATCCCGGATCAGGTCAGAAAGATGTTGGTCTAATCATTTTGATCAAATCAGAACACTGGGCTGGGCATATTGTTGTGTGCCTTCAATAGCAGTTAGCAATTACATTTCTATACTGTTTATCAGTGTGAAGCACTCCCTAAGCAGTTTACAATGTATTTAGCTAATTGCCCCCAACAAACTGGGTACTCATTTTACTGACCTATGGAAAGATGGAAGGCTGAGTCAACCTGGAGCCCTGTAGGATCAAACTCACAATGTTGTGGCTGCAGTACAGGCATTTAACTTCCAGCAACCAGGCTCTTCAAGTTGTTTCTGATTTATGGCAACCCTAAGGTGATCCTATTATGAGATTATCTTGGCAAAATTTGTTCAAATCGTGATTGACTTTGCCTTCCTCTGTGACTTACCCAGTGTCATCCAGTGAGTTTCAATGGCTGAGCAGGGATTTGAACTGTGATCTCCAAAGTTATAGTCCAATGCTCAAACCACTACACCAAACTGGCTCTCAGCATGGCATACTAGACTGGTTTTCTGCTCAGAATGATATTGATCTGGGAGTGGTGATGCATGTTGTTATTTGCAGAGACGAAGGACTAATTAAGTTGGATTTACTCTGTGGGGCCAAATGGATTCCTAATTTCTCTTGAGGATTGCCCTACAAGAACACTAGTAGATCTCTAAAGCACATAAAAGTTATTGATATAATCACCCCTCCTCATTCTAATTGTTTCAGTGGGACACCAACATTTGGAAGTACAATGTATCAGACAAGTAAATTCAGATTTGTTCTCCATCAGGAGCTGAAATGGTTCAGGGCTCAGTGGGCCATCTTCTCATGGATACATCATGCCAGTATGGCTGCCATTTTGGATGCCCAAAAGTTACGTTCCATCACACAATGCTACTTTGGGGAGTATATCTGGACTTTCTTCACTGTTCCAAGGCACTCCTGAAACAACCTTTTGAAGCTTAAGCTAGCCTCAGAGAGTGATTTTTTTTTCAGTTGGAAAAAATGTGAGGGGTTTTCTGCCAATGTTTGGGGATGCCAGGATAGTTAGTGGTGGTTTGGTGGGGAGGGAGGACCCCACAGTATACTCTGAAAGGCTGCATGTTGCCTTCAAGGCTGCACGATTCCCACTCCTGTTCTAGAGCATGACATTTTCATATTTAGGCCATTTCCACACTAGACTGTTATAGTGCTATTATTCCACTTGCAACATCCTATGGAATCCTGGGAATCTGGATGGCCCCTCCCGAAACTGCAAACCCCAGGATTCGATAGGATGTTGCAAGTGGAATAATAGCGCTATAACAGTCTAGTGTGGAAATGACCTAGAGTGCTTTATGAATGGGAGTATACATAAAGTCAATCACATGTAACTAACTACATTTTTTTTTTTTGCTTTTAAAAAGCAAAGGCCTAATGTACCTTTGTTTGCATTTTTTTCATTCCCTTTTCTTCTGTTACAACATAAAAGATAATACTGGAATGTTTAATTACCCAGAGGTCAGGAAATATAAAAATTACATTTAATTCATTTAATTCATGTACCATGGTCCTTATGGACATATTTTTGATTGTTATGGTATTATTAAATGTTAATAGGGCAAATTCGGTTTGCAGCTTCACTCTATCACATCATTACTCAGTAAGGTTGCATGTAATGGCTTAACTGGCAAATGAGATGGCTACCTTAAAAACCATATACTTCACTGTGCTTACTCTTCAGTCCAAGTTTATTTTGTACCTTATTATTACTATGATTACATTTGCTGAAGGGCACTCCACGTGCAAAGTTACACCCATTTAGCAGGCAGTATGATTTTGAATCAATTAAGTCAAACTGGAACAACAGGCCATGCAGAAACTTGTATTTGAGCTTCAGCTTGCAAGGACATAGGATTTAATGCTTTGTGTGGGGATGTGTACTGTGATGAGATGCAGTGATAAATGAGGCTGAGAGAAGACCCAAAACATTGGGCAGCTGAAAATGATCAGCAAATTGTGCCATCCTCATGAGTAAAATACATAGTACTCAAGACTGATCAAGGCATTTTAGCATCCAAGGCCAAAAATTCCATAAGTATCTGTTTCCTTTCTGGGTGTAGAACTGCAGTAACAGTAAGTTGAGTAAGTCAAGCTACCACCTAAAACCAACTGCCCAAAGCACCCAGTTCACTCTCCCTAATGACAGGTGTGGCCCACTGTCAGGTTTCTGGTTGGACTGCAGCATATTGCCCTTCTTGTTGATTTTCATGATTAAAATTAAGAGGAAGAGAGATGGCAGGATGCAAGTTCAAAGTGACCTAGATAATTGGAAAGTACTTTATACAGTGGGAGAAAAACCTGGTACAGTCAGCCCTGCACATTTGCAGGTTTCACTTTTGCAGATTTGATTATTTACAGATTATTTGCTGTCACCTCTGCTGCCTCCCTGTGCCATTTTTAATAGGGAGCCTCGGGAGACTGAGAAACTGTGAAAGAGGCTTGTAAGTCAGTATTAAATATTGTATGGTTTGGCAGTGGAGGTGGCAGTAAGCCACATCAGCCACCCACTTCTGCCTTGTGAAGGAATCCTGATGCTTTGAAGGAATCCATGGTGGGTTGAATATGGTGATCATACGTTTTTGTGTGTGAAATGTAGTTTGGGAGGACTTAGAGTTATTCATGTTCTTTCCACTTTCACAGGGTCCTATGCCCGTAATCCTAGTGAATGTGGAGGGATGACCATATAAGTGAAGAAAATGTGAGAATAAGTGATTTGGTTGAAGTATTGGATCAAGAGATCACAACCAAAATATAAGCCTTCAATGCTTTTGCTAAAATTGAATTTTAGATAACAGGCAAACAAGTATGCTTGCTCTAACATATTTCAAGTTCAGATTGATGCATGGAATGGAGAGATTTACAAATTCACGTATGAGCAATACAGAGTACTAGTGTTAGGTGAAAAAAGAAAGGTAATTTAACTGAAGTTCCTTAACAAACAATCTTATTCATGTTTAACTTAGAAAGAACAGGCATTAAATTTAATGAGACTTGCTCCCTGTTACGTATACAATTGCAGCCTAAACAAATAAAAGTTAATTATCATCTATAGATCTCATCAGCCAAGCCAAGTATATGGGTTCCCTGATTAGAAGAATCTAAAATTATATTCTCCTTGAATTAATGCATCAAAACGTCACTGGATGTCTTTCTAGATAAGCTATTTAGTTGCCCTCTTCTTTGCATACTTACACCCTTCAAACAAGCATAATTCTTTGGTTGCAAGTGTAAACTTATTTGTCTAGAGCTATATTTCATTGAACTCAGATTAACAGCTGAATGAACATGATTAGAATAAAGCTAGGCCTAAAATATGATGAGTTAAGTTAAACACATAATCTAGCAAAAATCAGAAGGACTAACAAAGCTCTAATGCTACGTCTGTCAACCCTCGAACAACTGACAATTATCTGCTTAATACTGCATAGCCAGATTTGACAGCTGTCCAGATTTTGTTCACTCTCTTCCTTTTAAATAATAATAAAGATAAAATATTTTGATAAGTGCTGTTGTTCCTGTTCTTGCTGTTATATCTATTTCTATCCTGTCTTTTCCCCAGTTTGGGACTCAAAGTAGCTTACAACAAATTAAAAACCATATTGTTGTTAAAAACAATATTTTAATGTTTAAAGGACCTAGTGCAGATGCGATTTTTGAGACCCTGCTACTGAAGCGGTGCGAGCGCAGTTTTTTTTTATTTTCGACTTGAAGCGAAAATCACCCGCGCTCACGCAACGTTCCTGGTGCCCACGCGCACTTACCTGCTGTGCGGAACGTCAGGGAGGCGGCCAGGTTGTGCTTCCTTCCCTCCGCGGGGCCTACAGCTCCCACAGGCCCCTGCGGAAGGAAGGGGTGGGGCGCTAGCGTGACAGACACGCCAGCAGGAAGCGCCTGCGGAAGGAACGAGGGGGGAAGCGGCAGCCTCCCAGAGGAGCCTTCTCGCTCGAGACGCCCTCCCCCCTTGCACAAGAAGGCAAAGTGCAAAAGGGCCCATGTGTTTAGAGCTCTGCAGGTCACATGGGAGAACGGTTGCATGCATGGAGTACATGCAAGCATTCTTACTGGCACCTCCTTCTTGCTCTGGGAGAAACCTCTGAGGCCCCTCCCTAAACTGCAAACTCCAGGATTCCATAGGATGTTAAAAGTGGAATAATAGCACTATAACAGTCTAGTGCAGAAATGGCCACAAGGCCTAAGACCTGGCCTCACAGCACATTTATACCTTTTCCTGCCACTTACATTTTAGGTTGCATTCATTATTTGACTTCTCTTCTTATTAGGCCTTGAATTCTTTCTGTGGCCCTTTTCGCATGGCACTTGTCATGTGAAAGGGCACCTGGAGCATTGCACAATTGTGAGGAGCCATCTGCACGATGCACTCACAATTGCTCGATGCTCCAGGGTAGGGCAGGCGCTGCTGGCACACTTTTTCATTTTCGGCTTTCAGCTGAAGATGGTGCACAATCATGCTTTGCTCCAGGGCCCTGTGCGCACTTGCCATGTGTGCGGAGCCTCCGGAGCCATGGCAGTCACAGCCTGAGAAACTCCCAGGCTGTGCTACGGAAGGAAGAGGCGAGGCTCTGGCGCAAGCAGGCAGCTTGTGTGGAGCTTGTGCGGAGTTTGTGCGGAGCACTCCAGCGCCGAAAAAAAGTAAGCTGCGGAAAGGGCCTGTGACAAGAACATGTCATCTGCTCTGCTCGTGAATCCCTTCTTGGAGCCATCTTAGTCCTTTCTCACCTTATAACAAGCTTTGTAACCAGGTCTACTTGGTCTGCAACATGAATTTTTTTGACAAATCTTATCCATATTGTTGCTAGTACCTAAATAAAGATTTTATCTTGCTGCAGTTGGTTTAATGTTCTTTACGGTTTAGCTGCAGGCTCATCTAATAAACTGTCCTCTCCTTTCTAGCCCACAGCAAGGGTACATTTTATAACCAGTTTTAGTTTGACCAAAGGAGAAAAACAGTTACAGTTGTAACCCCTGTTAACAAATCCCATCCCGGGGAGTATAATTTTAATATTAAAAATAATCTGAGCCAGAGGTGATCAGGATGGCGCATAGATAGTCAGGCTAATGACTGAACAAAGATCAAAGACCAGAAACTTCCCCATCACGTCTCCATACGAAACTTTGGAAAGGCACATCCGCACAGGTAATAGGCCATCAGTTACAAAAATACTTTGGAGAGATTGCCCGATTTCCCCGGAATGCTTGAAACAAGCGAGACATACCAAAGCAAGGTCCAGTTACATGATGCAATCATTATATGGCCATCATGCAGCTATCATGCAGCCATCAGGCAGCTACCATGCAACCATTATCCTTTCCGGAAAAGGGTCTGCCCCTGAGGCATGTTTCACTCTATAACTAGACCCCCTTTTTGAGACTCCATTTCGGAGCTCTCCCATGCTAGACTAGCAGACCGTTACTCTGTTAGTTGAGACTCCCCTCTGCCCCGTCCCTGAGCTGAGTTTTTCTCTGCTTTGCCTTTTCTCCGGCTCAAGACTTCACAATCAGGTACAGTATCACTGCTTCTAATTCCCTCCGCTTTCCCCCTATAATTATTCACCTCTTTTCATCTTAACAGTCCTTGTATGCTTGTGTCAGTGAATGCGTTATGTCTGTGAGTGTGAATAAACTTTGCCAATGTTACCAAATAAAAGACCATTTAAAAGAACACTTGACTTTTCTTTCTCTTTCTCATAAAGTCTGACCTCGTAGACATAGGATTAAAAGATCTCACTGGGCTACCCTGCCCTCTGCTTTGCCAAGTTGTGTTCTGCTAATTTCCCCAAGTTTTATAAAATTCAGATGTCCCCCCTCCAGGGACTCCCAGAAGCCAGGGTAACACAGTTCTCACTCCACATTTGTGAGTTTGACTCTTGCGAATCTGATTATTCAGGAGGCACCTGTGCCTCTCCCCCTTCCACTCTCCTTCTCCCATTCCCTTCTATTTCACCAGTGTGGAGAAAGAAGGCAAGCATGCTGAGGAGAACTGTAGAGCAAGGGGGTGGCAGAAAACACACGTGCATGTGCTCTGCCTGTGCCCTTTGGAGTTCTCCCCTCCCATTGCTTTGCCTCTGAGCTGGCACTAAGAACTTGTGTGAGGCAAAAAGAAAAGCAACGAGGTGGCAGAAGATATATGCACTGTGCTTTCCCTGTGCCCTCTGGAGCTCTCCCCTCCCATTTTCCTGCTTCTGCCCTATGCTGAGCACTTGCACTCAAGCAAAAGGTAAAGCAGTTGTGGAGGCACATATATACTCGTTCCTTCTCCCCTTCAGAGCTCCCTCTCTTCATTCCCTTGCCTCTGGTCTGGGCTTGCAGAAGGAAGGCTCCCATGCAAAAGCCCTGGAAGAGAATGGAAGGGGGATGTGAGGGTTCTGTATGCTGAACCTTCATGAATGTGGAGGGGTGACTGCATTCACCAGACTGAATGCATACTAGTTGTTTTAACAAACTCTGAAACCTCACATCAGTATATATTCTGTTTCAGTCACAATTCTGTAGCATATCTACTTTGTTATGGTCAGGAAGAAGTCAAGATTACATCTTCAGATTCAGTGTCATCTTATGCTTTAATATACTATTTTCTGTAAAATACTATGAATAATGATAAACCATGTGGCAAGATAGGAACTGACGTGGGAGCATTTTGTTTTTCAGAGGCCTGGGGAAAATTGCTCCAGCTACCTCACTCACCTCTACTTGTACCTTTATCAGTCTGCATGGTTTGCACATCTTTTCAAAGCCTAGTTAATGTAATGGGCTTTTCTCCTCAATTTCTGTAGCAATATCTATGAAAAGGCCCTAGAATATTCTTTCCCGTATTTGGAACTTTGCTTTCAGTGCAATCATGCTCCATATTTTAGGATCCCAATTAAATGTTGATAATATGTGGATGACTCCAGTGGAATTACAGATCTGTATTCTTCATTAATGTTCAGCATACACACACATTCCATTCTCAGCTTTAAAACTCCCTCTGTTGGCAGTATCATCATATATTAGAGAGTTGCAGACTGTGGCATCTTCCTCACTCATTTTTTTAATGTTGGAAATTACTATTTCCCACAAATAAAAAGTGGTGGTAACCATGTGACCAACCTGCCTTGTGTGCCAACCAGTTTTACAGCATGAGTGAGGCAGATAACCTGTCTCTGTACTACCTACTTTGTGTGCATGTGTGCCTTCAAGTTGTCAGTCACAAATTTCATAGGGTTTTAATAGAATCATACAAGCACAGAGCTGGAAGGGGCCTATAGGCCATCGAACCTGTTTCAAAGTAAGAAATCCAGATGGAGCATCCCCAGCAGGTAGCTGTTTAGCTTCTTTTTGAAGACATCCAGAGAAAGAGATCCCACCACCTCACTGGGCAATTGGTTCCATTGCTGAACTGCTTTTACTCTCAAGATGGTATTGCTAATATTCAATCAAAAACTATTCTCTTGTAACCTAAAACCATTACACCTCATCCTTCCTTCTGGCATAGCAGAGAACAAACCAGTACCCTCCTTTCTTTCCTTTAGATATGTCACCCCTCAGTCTTTTCTTCACCAGCTTCAACATGCCCAGCTCCCCCAACCTTTCTTCATGTATTTTGCTGTCCCTACCTCTTGTCATCGTTGCTGTCCTTCTCTTAACCTGTTCCAACTTTCTAAATTAGGTGCTCAGAAGGGAACACAGTACTCCAGATGAGGCCTCACTAGTGCAGAATATAGTGGGACTATTACTTCCCTTGTCTTGGAAACTACGGTTCTATTAATGCAGGTTAAAATATTGCCTTCTTTGTTGCAGCATTACATTGTTGGATCATTTTGGGCTTACAATCAACAATAATCCCGAGGTCCTTTTCACACATGCTGTTGCTAAGCTAAGTATTTTCTATCCTATAAGTAGATAGGATGGGTTGTGTATGCTGCCAGGCGGTGGAATACCCTTCCATGGGGGCCCAGTTGGCCCCCTTCTTGCTCTCTTTCTGCAAGCAGGTGAAGACCAGCAGCCTTTTGAGACGTAAACTGAGTTAGCAGTAGCATGTCTAAAGTCGTGTGCTGTATTTTTTTTTTACAATTTTTATTAGTAATTTATGTTTTAAATACATCTTAACTGTTATAATCATGATTTTAATAACATTGGCATTTAACTGTTGCAGAATAGAATTTTGAATATGTGTATATATATATATATATATAATATATACACATACATACACACACACACACACACACATATATATATAATTTTTTTACATTTTTGAAAGCTGTTTTGGATCCCATCTCAGAAGAAAGGCATGGCATAAATTCAGCAAATAAATAAATTGATGTGCATTTGTGTGTGTGTGTGTGTTTTTACATTTTCCAATGTCAAAACTGGGTTTTTTTTAATACTCTATTTCCCTCTCTAAAGGAGTGTGGGTTAATTGCTTTCTAGCAGAGTAAACAAAGAGGTCTGGAATGGACTGATTGTTAACAAAATGTTGAAGGGAGTCCTGGTAGCTTCTCAGTGTCTTGGTTGAGTAAAGTGAGTAGGGAAGGTTCTGGTAGGAAATGCGCACAGCACAGCACAAAGTAGGGGTGCTTGCCTGCTGCACCTGGGCCTGAGTATTGTTTTCGGAGGTTGGGCAGTTGAGAGAATTACCTTAGAACCATTGAGTCAGGCTCTCCCAGATAATCCACAGTGTACTTATGACCTGGCCATGCTGAAGTCACCTCTGATCTGCTTTTGCATGTCTTCCCAGTCAGCCCACCCGGCCTTTCAGTCATAAGTGTATACGACTTATTTTCATGCCAAATGATATTTGCCAATTAGATCATATCAAAGTGTGGGGGTGTACAGCTGCTAACAATTGTGCAATAGAGGTTGGCATTTGTAAGAATGGGATTCTGCTCTAGCTGATCCTATAGTAGTTGTGTGCACTCATACAAAACAGGCAAGGTAAGCAGCTGTTCCCAGAATCACTTATTGAGCTTGTGTGAAGATCAAGAGAGAAAGAAAAGGAGAAAGCAGATTAGCCTCCTTCAGCATAGATCAATAAGTTTCACCACCAAAATGGAAATCATAAAGAAAAGTAGAGGCTGTTCAAATAAAATCTCAGGATGCATTTTGGAAGAAGCTTCAACTCATTTCAAGAAGGATATTGACAAGCTGGAATGTATCCAGTGGAAGGTAACCAAAATGTTCAAGGGTCTGGAAGCAGCTAAGGAGCATCTTAGGGAACTGGGTATGTTTAGTCTGTAGAAGAGAAGGTTAAGAGGGGACACGATAGCCATGTTTAAATACTTGAAAGGATGCCATATTGAAGAGCAAACAGGCTTGTTTTCCACTGTTCCAGAGACGAGGGCCCTTTCCGCATGGTATTTTCCATGCGAAAGGGCGCCTGGAGCGTCACACAATTGTGAGGAGCGAACTGCACGACACACTCACAGTTGCTCGATGCTCCAGGGGCCGGCAGGCACCAATCTCGCACCTTTTCATTTTTGGCTAGAAGCCAAAAATGGTGTGCGATCGCGCATTGCTCCTGGGTCCCACGCACACTTACCTGCTGTCTGGAGCTCTGGAGCCATGCCAGTCGCACTTCCTGCCCCAGCGCAGCCTGGGAAGGTCCCAGGCTGCAGTGTGGAAGGAAGAAGCGGAGCTCTCACGCAAGCAGGCAGCTCGTGCGGAGCCGAAGGACCCCGGACGCAAGAGCCTCTCGCTGGAGACTGCTCGCGCGATCCATGCATCCCAGCATCGGAAGAAGGTAAGGTGCGGAAAGGGCCTAGGACAAGGAGCAATGGATTCAAACTACAGGAGAGAAGATTGCACCTAAACCTCAGGAAGAACTTCCTGATGGTCAGAATTGTTCAGCAATAGAGTATGCTGCCTGGCAATGTGATGGAGTCTCCTTCTTTGGAGGTTTTTAAGCAGAAGCTAAATGGCCATGTGTTGGGAGCGCTTTGAGGTGGGTTCCTGCTTGGAAGGGGGTTGGACTGAATGGCCCTTGTGGTCTCTTCCAACTCTATGATTCTATGGTTCATAGAAGATTCAAAATGTTTTTGTTTACTTATGCAAGGGTGATTTGACCTGGTGTTTCATTTCACCTGTGCATATTGTTAGTTTTGAATAAAACATTTGCCGAAACATGTTATCTTTTGTGGTACAAGAACCTATCCCTATTCTTTCCATGTTATTTCTACCCAGGTGGCAAAATTTCTGTTAAAGAAGTAAAGCCCAGGAATGCACCTGCTTCATTAACTGAGGTATACTAAGGTATACTTGCATTGCACTCAGCTCGGTGCAGCCACTGATCATCCTTGGTGACCCTCTCACTTCACTTATCCCTTAAAGCTGGCTTTGTAGGGGTTACATAGGCACATCCTCTATAATTGGCCTATTGCCCCTTTAAAGCCATCTAAACCCACATCCTGTAACAATAAAGTCTGGCAATTAATTATTTTTTGTTTAGAGACATTCATTCATTCATTCATTTAGTCAGTCAGTCAGTCAGTCTTGAGTCCAGGCGCTAATAAATTCCTCTGGGATCAGGACCAAGAAATGGTGCATATAAAATAATCTCTTACAGAATGTAAGACCTTGTAAGTCTGATGTGCCACTGGGTTGGGGGAGCAAACTGCCTTGCAGCTTGTTATGTCAGAAAGAGGGGCAAATTTGTGCCCTCCAGGCCCTCCAACTTTGCCCTCCAGATATGTATGAACCATTGTATTTCCATTGTATTTGAATCTTCCTTTGGTCACATTAGTTAGAACAGAGGATCTCCACTTAGAGAGAAAGGCAAGAACATGGCAATTAAAAAAAAAAGTAGGCATCATGTGGCATCATGTTAAAGGGTGTTAGCTCTAAAAAGGCTGAAGACTATTGCCACAAAGGGTTTGAGAAAATAATGAATATGGCAGTAGAAGTGACCTTGGCTTTCTTTCACAGCCAGTCTCCATATTTGTAATCCAATTTTTCAAGTGGGAGGAAGTTGTATCAGAACAGGCAAAATTTGGATTGTGCTGCCATTAGCCTGAAATAGTCTGGGCTTAGCATGCCTAAAGGACTGCCTGAACTTGTTCACCAAATGAGGCTGAAATCGTACTGACACTTATGTGGGAGTAGATTTAATTAAATAGGGACTTACTGCTGAAGGAGAGCCAGCATGGTGTAGTGGTCCGAGTACTGGCATGCAATCGTGGAGACCAGGGTTTGACTCCCCATTCAGATGTGGAAACCCACTAGATGGCCTTGGGCACATCACACACTCTCAGCCCCAGAAAACCCCATGATAAGTTGATCTCAGGGTTGCTGTAAGTTGGAAACACTTTGAAGGCATCCAACAACAACAAACTTCCTTGCCTGGGTATTCTCTTTTTCATAGGTTAAGTGGCTACCAGAGAAAGGACTGTTTTTGTGGTGACCCCATGTTATGGATCACGTTTACCTGGTGCATTTTTATATTCATTTAGGAGCCCGTGAGAAAGTCCCTTACTTTGTGCTATTAGTGATGTTTTAATTTTTTTTTAACTGCCATTTTCTTTTCCAAGTCTCCTGCTTTTATTTTGCTGGGGTTTATCGTTGTATTTTTAAAGAGTGCATTTCAAAAACGTTTACATAAATAGTGCCGAGGAGGAGAAAAAGATGGTGTGTAATAAAATAACTTGGTGTAGGCTATCTCAGTATCACTCTTTTTCAGTTCATCCCATGATTATTGTTTCCTGGGAGCACCTATACCCTTGGTTCCTGTAATGTGAGATACAGAGTGACAACAAAACTGTTATAGTGCACTGGTTGTTTCGTCTGTCCATTGTGATCTTGAATATGCTAATACAACCCTTTGTTGCATCTTCCTCCTCAAGCTTTTCATCCTCTTTTCCGCCCCACCATAAATTGAAAAATGAGCACAGTCTTGCCAACACTAATTTCTGCCGAAGTCTACACACATTGTTTTGTCTTGAGAAAGTATGAATTAGATTTAGGCCATTTCCATGCTACACTGTTATCGTGCTATTATTCCACATTCCACATCCTATGGAATCCTGGTCCCTAAACTGCAAACCCCAGGATTCCATAGGATGTTGAAAGTGGAGAAAGTAGAAAAGAACTTCCTGACTGTTAGATCTGTCTGGCCGTGGACTATGCTGCCTGGGAGTGTGGTGGGGTCTCCTTCTCCAGAGGCTTTTAAGCAGAGGCTGGATGGTCATCTGTTGGGAATGCTTTGATGTGTGTTCCTGCCCAGCAGGGAACTGGACTGGATGGCCCCGGCGTCTCTTCCAACTCCCTGATTCTATGAATAATAGCATTATAATCTCCTAGTGTGGAAATGGCCTTAGTAACCCTTCAGAGCCAGTGTGGTGTGAGCCTGGAACTCTGACTCTGGGGACCAGGGTCATGGAAACCCACTGGGTGGCCTTTGGTAAGTCACACTGTCTCAGCCTCAATTGGAGGCAAATGCAACCCTTGTCTGAACAAATCTTGCCAAGCAAACCCCATGATAGGTTCGCCTCAGGATCGCCCCAGAAAACCCCATGATAGGTTTGCCTTAGGGTCACCATGGCCATTTCTGCATTACAGTGTTAAACCCCTGCTATTTCACTTTTAATGCCCTGTGGAATTCTGGGGTTTGTAGTTTACTGAGACCAAAGAGCTCTTTGGCTGAGAATTTGAAGTGCCCTTCCCTAAACTACAAACCCCAGAATTCAATAGGAGGTTGATAGTGGAATAGCAGCACTTTAACACTGTAGTGTGGAAATGGCCACCGTAAGTGGGAAACGACTTGAAAGCACACAACAAATCGTATTGTAATTGACAGCAACAGGACTTGGGTTATTTCTGCACTAGACAGTTACAGTGCCATTATTCCACTTTCAGCATCCGATGGAAGCCAGGGGTTTGAGGTCCCTCCCTAAACTGCAAACTCCAGGATTCCATAGGAGGTTGAAAGTGGAATAATAGCGCTATAACAGTCTAAGCGAGGAAGTGATCACAGTCTTATCGATTCAAGTCGGGCTCCTCCGAGGATAACTCAACGTCCCGGCTGGACCCAAACCACAGTGCCGGTCTGGAACCCTCGGGCTTCGCGGTGGTTACTGGGAAACCCAGCGCGCGAGCCCGGCCGCAGGGGCTGCCTTCCTCGCCAAATTAGGCTCGCGCAGCAGTCATTCTCCTCAGAGTTTCCCGCCCAAACCACTCCTCGCCTCGCGCGGGGCCGGCCTGGGGGAGGGGCGGGGCCGGCCGCGGCTGGAGCGCGCCGCCTCGCTCTCTGCCTGCCCGCTCGTCGCCCCGCGATGCCAGGGCCGGAGCCCAGGGGCCGGAGGCGGCGGCGGCGGCGGCGGCGGCCGGAGTCCTCCTCATGAATTTTTCAGCGGGAGGCGGAAGGAGCCGCCGCGACCGGAATCCGTGTTCGTTCCCCGGGTATGTCTGCCTGCCGCTTTCCCGTCTTCCGCAGAGCAGCTGAGGAGGGGGAGATGGGGCTGCCTCCCTTACCCCCATCCCAGGGTGGGACTGGAAGAAGGGGCGGCGCTGCCTTCTTTGTAAATTAATCTCTTTCTTAACTCCAGTGTGGCGGGACTCCAGCTTCCCCGAAACTCCCGTGGGAGCCTTGGCAGTGGTGGCGGTGGTGGGGGAAAGGCACTCTGCACATGTTCAAGGACATAACTGACATAGGCTCCTCTGTCAGTCTCTCCCTCCCTCCCTCCCTCCCGGCTTGTCTCCAAAAGCATGACTTTAATTAAACTAGATATGAGGGCTGGATATACATCGGGCAGACAGTGCCAGGCTGAAAATATGCAGGTTGTTTTTTTTTTTGTCTTTTGATGTGTCCGTGGGATGGCTTTGTTTACTTGATGATGAAATGTATTCTTGGCATGTTCAGAGGCACTTCTTTTAAAATATCATTATTCTAAGCTTTGCCATTGAAAACAAGTTCCTGATCAGAGCCCTGGCTCATGTTCCGCCTGGGTGGAGCGTTTCAGTTGTGTCTGGAGAGAGGTTGAAAGCGGGATTCCTAGCAGTGTCACACTCCAGTTTGTACAAAGTAGGGAGAGGGTTGGATGGCTTCACATTAGAACAGATGGTTGGGGTTAGAAAAAACATCAAACCGGGTTTTCAGAGCCTATTGAAGCAAGGGGAAGCAGAGGAAAAAACTGAGTAGTGATTACACCACAGCCAGTGTTAGCATCCCTAGAAGGACATCATAGCCTATGGAGTCTTCATTGGTTGTTTGATACTTGCTCACCCTTGCTTTTGTCTAGATTTATATTTGGTGTTTAAAAGCAGTCAAACTGATATGACATCTATTGCCTCATTCTCATTCCTCACATATATTGTCGCTTCTGAAAACCATGCCATGCTGTACTTCTTTTCCTTTGTGGCAAATAATTGCGTACCTGAAATACGCACAAAAGTGATTTTTTAAAAAAATGTTCCACTTTTCTTTTCTGCAGAAGATATAATTGCTCTGCCACAGTTTTAGGGGGTGGGGGAGATTTTGATAAGTGAAAGCCATATAGCCACAGGAGGCTGGAAGAAAGTGGTGTGTAAGAGCAAGTGTGGTAGCATATGGATGCTGGATATTGGTTATTTTAAAGGCTGTGTTCCTTATTCCAAAACATCACAGTCGATTCAGATTTCTTGGCTCAAGAAGAGATGACTTCCTTTTTTTTAATCTTTGCATTTATGTAAAAATGCTTTTAAAATATGGGGATATAGGCCGTTTCCACATTAGACTCCCTAAACTGCAAACCCCAGGATGCCATAGGATGTTGAAAGTGGAATAATAGCGCTATAACAGTCTAGTGCAGAAATGGCCATAGAGCCAGCTTCCTCCTTGTCCTCTTCTGGCCTTGCCACTATTCCTTCCTCTTTCCCAGCAGGTCCGGTTATCCTCCGTGTATGCTGCTTTCATATGCCCTTTCTTTTGCTATTTGGCTCTGCTCATGTGTGTTTCCTCTCTATAAATTCTTCTACTTTCATGGTGTTTGTGATCTGGTTTTACTGTACAGAGGCTTTTCCTGCAGAGGGAGACAGATGAATGTTTCTTTGGAACCAAAGTAGTATTAGCAAAAGTGTAATTTTGAGCTGTCGCTGTCCTCTTTGATCTCACGTTGCCCAGCCTAAAATCAAGAGTCAGTGCTATGCTCCCCCCCGCCTCCCCGACTATGTGACTGGAATCCTTCTTTGGGTTCTTGTGAGAAAGCAGGAAGCCTGCTTGTCCAAATATTCAGTGGGGAACATCTCGTCCAGAGCCCGTGGAACAAGTGAGCAAGGCTGTTGGTTTAATATGGAACAGACAGAGAGAGATGTGCAGAATTTTGTGTACTTTTTTGTTTTTTTAAATCAGAAACTGAGTACATGCACATGCTTTGGAAGACAGCGCTAGAAGGAAGTAGGAGAGCAGGCGTTTACAAACTCCCTTCTTTTACTTGAAACGGAATGTAGATTCCCCAGTTCTGTGTCCAGAAGTAGAATTCAGTAAGCAATGTATTCAGTGTCTGTGTTTTTCCCTGCCTTTTCAAGAGGTCTCAGTTGTTTTGTTTTATATTTTGTAGTCCATCGATTTCAAAATATTATGCTGGCTTTGAGATAAATTTTTTTTGTTATGTTTGGAGGAGCAAAGTGGATAGGAAAACACTGAAGAAAATGACTTAATGCACTTGCAATGTTCTTTTGCTTTTCAGCTTCTTCAGTAATGACAGAATTTTTTTTTTTATTTAAGTAGGCAAGAGTTGCTGTGTCTGTACTGTATATAAATTGCTGTATCCTATGCTGGAAATTTTATCCCTTGGATAGCTTTTTTCTTTTAAGTCTGTCTTAATAAATATTTAATTTCCTCTTTAATACAACTGGGTTTGTAGTGAAATTATTAGGCTGACACAGCAACAGTCCAACAGGTGCATCTGGTTGTTGAAATCTCTTTTACTCATCAGATTAATCATAACATTTTGTTTTAAAAATATATTTTTTTTTTGGAAAATATTAAGTCAGCTGAAAAAAACAGCTCTGTAGTAAAGGCTGGCATCTGATAGGGTGCTTTCTCTGCCTTCCAGATTGTGGCAGGGGCTTCAGCAATAATAGAAAAGACCATTTTGAATGTCTCTTTTCTAGGCTGAATTATCTTCCTCCTTAAGTTCGTATGTTCATTGCTCTCATGATTTATTTCAAACATTACTGTGGTTTAATAGTTCTTTTCCAACATTGGGTCCCCAGATGATGAGAGACTACAGCTCTCATCTTTGTAACCATGTTGGCTGAATACAATTAACTGTAGTCCAGCATCATCTAGGGTCTCTAGTCTAGAAAAGGCTGTTCTGGTTTTAGGAACAATATGTGTTCTTTTAGTATCCACTGTCAATAATTGTGCACAGACCCTCCTCACTTATCTGACAGGTTGGGGTCCAGAGCACTGTCAGAAAATGGAACTGATTGAAAAAAGCAGAATAATGTGCTGTACTGTATAGAGCATGAACAATATACGGAGGCTCACTTGGTACTGAGTCTGCACAGGTTGCTTGTAAAGCCTCTCAGCTGGCTTGGCACCTTTTTTCCTATTCTCAGTTTGCTTTGCAGGCAGCATGTGCACACGAGGAGTCCCAAGTGAGCCTTTGTAGGCAGGTGAAAGTACAGAACCCCCACTGAATTAATGGAACCTGTCCTTAATTTGGAAGCATCAAAAGATTGAGTCATCGGATAATGGGGAGTCAAACAATGAGGGCTTCCTTTATAATGAATGTAAAATACTGTCCTAATTTTTTTAAAAGGTAATATCCTTAATGTTCATTTCCCATTCTTGATATATCTTTTCATATTTAACTTTTTACCCTGTTTCACATTCAGGAAGCTATTTTATATTTTCCGTTTGCATTATTGCCATTCCAAAAACAAGAATGTTGGGTCTGAATGAAAGAGTCACAGGTACAAAATCTGAGTGACCTTTTGGGAGTCATTGTGTTTTACATGTTACAATTTAAACATGTTTATATAACACAATGATGTGTTTGAAATGAATGATGATATGCCAGGAAGCTGAGGCTAGCCACAACTTTCTGCTATGTGTTCAGAAGTGGAAAATGTGTTTGCAATGGTTTCATGCCTTAAGCTCTTCTCTGTCTAATTTGATGAGCTCTTGTGAGGATTACATAGAGTAAAAGCAGTAAGGCACAACAGTTTGGACCATTAAAAAAATATGCAATGAAGAATTATTGTGTAGCGCCAGCCCATAAACCAGGTTTTGCTTCAGCAGCACAGTCAAAAATTTGTGCACCTTTTCTGTTTGAAGCCTGCCAATGAGAGGAGAGTTGGCTTAGCCTTTTCTACTTACCTAGTTATGTCTGAGATCTGCAACAAAATGTGACACAGAGCAGTTTAGAATGACACACTCATGTATATGGTGGTTTCAGTAAAGACCTATGTTTTGACAACTAAAAAAAACTAAACATTATTCTCACCATTTAAAAAATTGTTGCCAGATTCCTGCCATTTGGAACATGTAATCCAACTCTCCCAAATGAAAAAAATTGCTGAGACAAAAATAAAATAAAATGAAATAAAATATCCTAACATCTACTGGTTATGCCCTTGGTCTATTTTTTAAAATCAAGTCCAATGTAATGCCCTATAATGCTTTTAGCCAACCATGATGTGGTGATGGAGAATTGGTGTATTTTGGTTTTCAGTGAGTCGGCCTCATTCAGGATAAATCATTTCTTTCCATTGTTGGGGAGAGTGAAATTCCGTGGGGTCAGGAAGTACCTCATAACATCAGAAAGATATGTTTTGTTTTATTTTTTGCTGTGTTGTATCTGATTTTATTTTACTTTCATTCCCTCATATGTTTTCTGGCAGTTGGTGTTTGAGTGTAACATACTTGATTCTTTACACACAAACATTCCTTGGGATACCAGACATTCTTATATTGCATAATACATACACCATTCTATGCCAGCCTCTACTTTTGTGTCTCAGAATGGCCTGTATAGGATGCTTTGCAAGGCACCTGATGGATGTCTCAAACAGCTACATGTGAGATAGTTGCCTTTGTCCTTGTGTATCATGACTGTATCATATGCCAGCAATGTCAAGGATCAGTCACAGGTGCAGCGGGTTAGTATTCAGTTCTGTACTGCCTGACTGAATAAACTGTACCATCATAAGCCCAATCTGAGATGGGAAACTTGTATATCTAAGCTTATTTTCTCTAGTTGGAGATTACTGTTATTGACTACTTTTCTAGAAATATGCTACTAAATATTATATTGGCTATTTCAATCAATGTCCTATTGATCATTTCTGCAGCTCAAAGCCATGTGCAGTTCATTATTGCTCATACCTGTTTATAATTTTTGATCTGCTTTGATTTTTCCATCACTCTTCATCATTCATTTCTTCTTCTCTGTTTCCCAGCCCCCACTGGCTTCCTTGGTTTGCTGTCTTCTTAGAACAAAGGGTGGGTAACTATAATTCTCTATATGATCTAAAACATATATTAATCTTAGTAAACTTACCAAATGGTAAGGTACTATGGAAACTGAAGTCCAAAAACATGTGGAGGGCCATGGTTGGACTGCACAATTATAGCAATTTGACATCATTTTAATTGCCATGACTTGATCCCATGGAATCCTGGTTTTGTATTGTGGTGAGATGTGGTGAGAGAGTTAGCCTTCTCTGCTGAAGAGCTGCAGTGGTATAGTGTAGGAGACTAGACTAGAACAGAAAATTTTAAGTACCACCCCAAACTACAGATACCAGGATTCCATAGGAAGGAGCCATGATAATTAAACTAGTATTAAACTGTTGAAATTGTGTAGTGTGGATACACCTCAACTCATATGATTTTATCTTCATTTCCTAAGCCGTTTGGCCTCTCTGTGTAGCATTTCAGAGCAGAACATGTGCTTAGAATTCTAAATATACCAAATTCAGTCCCCAGCATTTGCAGGTAGGGTTGGGAAAGATTTCAGTCTGAAACTCTGTAGAGCTGTATTATTAGCAAGTAAAAACACTGACTTAGGCCCTTTGCGCACACAGGTTTTTTTGCACAAGCGCCCCTTGAGCGTAAATGGGAGCGTCGGTCCGTATGACACACTCTTGCTCGCACTCCCACAAGGCTAAAGCGGGGCACGCGCACATATTTAAATTTTCGACTCAGAGCTGAAAATACTGTGCACTCACGCAATGCTCGCGGTGCCCTCGCGCATTTACCTGCGTGCGATGCGTCGGCGAGCCGGGGCGGTCGCACTTCCCTTCCCCCAGTGCAGCCTACAGCTCCCAGACTGTGCTGCGAAAGGAAGGGGTGGGGCGCTAGCGCGACGGTCACACAACCGGAAACCCAGCTGCGGTAGAATGGAGGGGCGATGCGAGTGCCTCGCGCAAGAGGCTGCTTGCGCGAATGGCACCCCCCATCTCCGCAAGCAGGTAACGTGCAACAAAGGGCCCTAGACTCAGTACAAGACAGGCCGACTCTGTCCCAGTGGCCACCAGACCCTTCTGCCCACCCTATGTCTTCTTGTCATTACAGAGAATAACCAACTTAAGTAAACACTAATGATCTTATCTCTATAGCTCATGCAATCAGTACTAGGAGTTTTGTCATAAGTACACTTTTGTTTAATATATTTATTTATTTATTTAATAACATTGGATTTGTAGAGATTCATTTTGTTTTACTGGCCTCTGGTCCTATGTCTTTCAAAGCAGTTTCAAATCTATGTTCTTATCTTGCTGTTGTGATGCCAGTTACGATTGTAACTGAGCATGCCTTGACTGAGACAATTTGGTAGAATAAAGGGGGCCTTCAATATCCGCTAGGGTTTGGTTCTAGGACCCCCAGTGGATACCAAAATTCATGGATACTTAAGTCCCACTATGTACAATGGTGTAGTAAAATGATGTTCCTTATATAAAATAGCACAATCTGAGTTAGTTTTTTGGATTTTTTAAAAATATTTTCAAGCCATGGTTGGTTGAATCCAGAACCTGTGGATATGGAAGGGTGATTGTAATACTTTATGATAATAAGTTTACCGTAATGATGGGTAGAGTATAGCTGTGGAACTGCCTGTGCTTGTCTAGACTGTTTCTGTGGCTGTTGACCCCTTCCTTTTATTGTTGTTGTTATGGAGAAAAAAGGGGTGAATTGCCTCTTCTGAAAGCTTCAGAAGAAGCAATTCATGGTTGTAGCTCCCCTGCAGTACTCAACATTAACAAATACATTTTTTTCTCAAAAGTTCTTGTTTTTATTTCATTTCGGGTTCTTAATTTTTTTTTAGCAGTCTGATTGGTCTGCCCAGAGATACCAGGGGCAGCAAAGTATTCCCCTGAGCCATCACAGTTTCCCACGTGCTGTTAAAAACAAGCAAATTAAACAGTGGCAGTCCCTAACATACTAAAATAATGAGAAATAGAATGTATGTCGATGTACAGACATATGTACAGACATATGACAGATAATTATGCTATTATATGCAAGAAGGACCATACATGTACACAGTTCCAAAACTGTGAGATTATAGACTCTTGTCTTCAACTGCTATAAAGCTTATGTGAAGAATTTTCTCAAAGTATTTTTTAGGTGATCATCTAGAGTTACTGTGACATGACATATTTCATTTCTTATACAAAGCAAAGAAAACGGGACCTTTCCCTTAAGCATCAAATGTCAGCTAGAGATTTGCCAGAACCAGGAAATCTGAATTCTGGACACCTCTAGCCAGTACAAAAGATGTTTCTTGTGCATTATGAGGAATCTGCCAGGATAAATTATGAAAAGATGAGAGGTTTAGATAAACATAATTAATTTGGTGTAGTAAATCAAACTATATGGAGGGAAATTATGCAGTGTGAATTCATTGCCACAAGATGGCCACCATCTTGGATGACTTAAGGGAGATCGGACAAATTTGGAGATGGAAAAAATGTCAGGGACTAGTAGTTATAGTGATTGTATACTGCCACCAGTATTAGTTGCAAAGAGAAAAGACAGAGGAGGGCTGTTCTTTTTCCTGCTTGTTGGCTTCCCATGCTGTCTAATTGGCTACTATGGGGCAAAGGATGTGGGGCTAGATAGGCTTTTAGGCTAATCCAATGTGAGAGCTCTTGTGTTTTGTTTAGTTATACTTAATATGTGAGGGTTTAAATACAAAGAAAATATGAATATAAGAAAATATAAAGTATACACCTTTTTTATCTATACAGAAAGGATGGGGTTCCAGGCTTTCCCTGCTTAATTGGATTAAAGGCTTATCTAAGTCAACATTCTTTTCGTATAGTGGCCAGACAGCTGTCTGTAGAAAGCCTGTAAGGAGGACATGACTACAACATTACTGTTCTACTTGTTTTTCTTTACAATTGGCACTGAGAGATGAATTGCTTCTGATACTTTAGTATTATGCAGCTGTCATAATTAGGAGACACAGAATCCTTATTTTCTGTGAATTTATATAATACTCTTTTAAAGCTCTTCACACTAATGGTTCTCTTTTTGTTTTGTGGTAATACATCTAATAGTTTGCCCTTGAACATTTGCCATGGTGTCTCTGTGCATAGTTGTTGTAAGTTTATCATTTTGTTTTACTGGCCTCTGGTCCTATGTCTTTCAAAGCAGCCTGATTTCCGTGTAGTGACAAAGTCACCAGCTGAATTCTGCCCAACAAGCTGCTATTATTAGAGGACTTAGGAGCAACCAGGCTGCTGTTTCCTTTTAGTCTGCAAATCAACTCCATGCTATAGAACATATTTCTCAGGCTATATGACATGGGGGACCAGCAATAGTTTTTGCCAGCGTTTCAGGGATTGGCACTAAATATGTGCTCCTTGGGTACTACTGTTTCTTTCTTTCCTGAAAACTTTCTAGAGACTGGTGGCCTGTGGCTCAGAAACTGGCAATGGGACCACCACTTTAAATAGCACAGTGGTAGAAGTCTCATATGGTCAGTTCTACTTGGCCTAATCAACACCTTGTATGGGCTAACAGTAAGCTTTAGAACCACGCAGTCTATCTTGTAGACTTGAGTATTGCTGGAGAAAAGTTGAGACTGTACTGTAGGGGATTACAATTCCCAGAATTCCCTAGCCAACTTGGCGACTGTAGATAAGGCTTCTAAGAGTTGTAGAGCAGATGATGATGATGATGATGATGATGATATAACAGTAACAAGAACAAGAGTTTACCCACCTCTCCCTATGGATTAAGACAAGGAAAACCACCAGATAACATAGCACATAACATCAGTTAGAAGACCATATATAACCCATACAAACGAAAACCAATCAATACTTCAAAGTTCATAATTTAAAAATGATGTAGATAGACCTTTCAGAAGAGACTGGTCTTTTACTGTTTTAAACACAAACGGTGTGTCCGGCTGACAAAATCTCTTTCAGCATGTATCCTTTGAGTAGTAGTTAGCCTATTTTTGTCTGATTGAAGTAGATGTCCCTCAGAGAACCTGTGTATGGTGTGGATTATACGAGAGAAGGGGATCTTGTAGGTAACCTGGACCGAAATCATGTAGGGTTTTAAAAATAACAACACTTTGTGCTTTGCCAGAAGCTAACTGATAAGCTTCCAAGTAATCTCTTGTGTTTTCCAGGATACAATTTGAAGACCATTGTATTCTTAGATTATTGTGTGTTTGGTCAGGTTTCCTCAAACATGTTTTTTTAACTGTTAGTGTCTGTGACATTTCTATGACATTATTTAAATTCATGGCAATGAAAACTCCCCCTGCCACCAAAAAAGTGGAAAATCTTTTTTTTTTTAAATTACTGCTTGTGGTATGTGCCCTTGTTCTACTTCTGCCTCTAGTAAACAGGTTTTACAAGTTGTTTCATTCATTATTTCTATATCTAGTTTGGCTAGAGCTGACAGGAGGACAGAAGGGGTAACAATGTCTTTATTACCTCTCTTACCCTCTTGAATTAGGAAAAGTTTATTATGAATTTAAAAAAGGAGTCTAGTATACCCATTGTGGCATTTCATTCAACAATTCAGTTTATTTTCTTATATTAAGTTATATAACTTGACAATAACATTTATGGTCGAATTTTGATGCTTTACAAATTCAGTGGATGTTACCCGTTGTAGGTCCATAGCAACTTCTGAAGTGTAGCGTATAGGAGGCTTATCAGCAGGTTTTCAGATTGACAATAGAGAGAATGGAAGGCTGTAGTGCAAGAGTGGTTAACGGACAATTGACACGTACATCAAGGATGGAACTGAAAACAGACCTTTGATAAGAGCAGAAATAGGAGAATTAGGAATCAGTGTGATATGACTTCAAAATTTCAGAACAGTTTGTAGAGCTTTTAGAATAATCATAATTGTTTTATAAGTTTGGTTAGAGAGGGTTATTGTTCCTTGATTGGTTCCAACCAAATTGCCTGCAGTTGAAAGCAAATACAAATGGATGTGCAGCTTGACATCTTGATGTCTCTTGGCTTACAGAAATCATGTGTCTAAAATATTACAGGCATAATTGATTCCTAGTGAAATGTCCATGAAATAAACCAGCATGTTTTCCTAGTATGTTGTATTTTTTCTTGGAAAGGTGGATCCACTTATTTTTATTTTGTTCTTGCTTGTTTAAAATGGAGTCATAAACATTTGTTCATCTGAACAATTGTCAAAGTAACAATTGAGTTCCTCCTGGTGACAAGATAGGCATCTTTTCTGACTGAAAGAGTAGCTTCTAGCCTCCAGACCATGAACCTGTCTCATATTGTGTTTAACAAAGATATATATGGGCCATTTTAGCCTGCTCTCTTCTATCTTGGAGTTCTACTGAACTCAATAAGTCTTGAAACTTAATTATGTGATGAATTAGCTATCCTGAAGGCCATTAATTTCACTCACTGTTCATTATACAAACATTTATATTCTGCTTCTTTATATTACAAACATTGCTTGCTTGCTTGCATTTGTATCCTGCCTTTCTCCCAAGATGGGATTCAAGGAAACTTACAATAATTAAAAAAAAAAAGTTAAAACATTAGTTTATAAAAGTTAAAAAAGAATTGAGCAATAATGCTAGTTAAAAAACACTAAAACATATTTAAATCATAAATTCCAGAAAGAGATTAAAAATACAGCCCACCACTTTACACACACACACACACACTACTGCTCCATAATTAAAATTTAAAGGCCTTCTTGAAAAAAAAAAGTCTTCACCTGTCAGTGGAAAGAGCAGGGAGGAGGCTGACCAGACCTCCCATGGAAGGAATTTCCACAGCCTGGGGTAGGCACAGAGAAAGCTCTCTCCAGAGCCTCAGCAAATGCACCTGTGAAGGTGGTGGAACTTAGAGAAGGCCTTCCCCTGCAGCTTTCATTGGCTTCTGTAAGAAGACTATGGCCCATGCGAAAGGGTGCCTG
Source organism: Ctenosaura bakeri (assembly GCA_948474755.1). Lineage (NCBI taxonomy): Eukaryota > Metazoa > Chordata > Lepidosauria > Squamata > Iguanidae > Ctenosaura > Ctenosaura bakeri. The sequence goes on from CAOLHI010002520.1 coordinate 24,599, forward strand.
GAGCATCGCGTGATTGTGAGGAGTGATCTGCCCGATGCACTCACAAATGCACAACACTCCAGGGTAGGGCGGGTGCCGCTCGCACACTTTTTCATTTTTGGCTTTCAGCTGAAAATGGTGCATGATCGTGCATTGCTCCAGGGCCCGGTGTGCACTTGCCATGCATGGAGAGCCTCAGGAGCCGTGGCGGCCGTGCTTTCTGCCCCAGCGCAGCCTGGGAAACTCCTAGGCTGCACTGCAGAAGGAAGAGGCGGGGCTCTCGTGCTGCTTGCTTGGGAGCAGGCAGATCATGCATTGCTGAAGCAACGGGGACGTGAGAGGCTCTCACTAGAGGCTGCTCGCACGATCCCCGCACCCCAGCGCTGAGAAAAGGTAAGCTGCAGAAAGGGCCATGGTCTTTCAAATAGTCTGGATCCAAGTTGTGTAGGCCTTTAGATGTCAAATCAAGAAAGTTGCATTCCTGTGCACACTTACTTGGGTGCGTTCCACTGAGTTTGATGAGACTACAGACTTGTCAAAAATAGGGTTGTGCTACAACAATAATTCAATTTGTGTCTACACAGAGATAAGCCCTGCTGTGTTCAGGGGGCTTTATTGCCTGGTGAATACACTCAGGATTGCAGCTGAAGGCTTAGATTGGTGTGAATTTAGCTGCATGAAATATAATGGGACTTATTTCTGAATAAACATGTTAGGATAATCCTGGAAATTTAATAATTCAGATCAGTTTTATTTTTGTACTAGCTATAGAATCATAGAATCATAGAGTTGGAAGAGACCCCAGGGGCCATTGAGTCCAACCCCCCGCTATGCAGGAACACCCATGAAAGCATTCCCAACAGATGGCCATCCAGCCTCTGCTTAAAAACCTCCAAAGAAGGAGACTCCACCACACTCTGAAGCAGCACATTTCACTGCCGGACAGCTCTAACCATCAGGAAGTTCTTCCTGAGGTTCCGGTGGAATCTCCTTTCCTGCAGCTTGAATCCATTGCTCCTTGTCCTAGTCTCTGGAGCAGCAGAGAACAAGCCTGCTCCCTCCTCAAGATGACATCCCTTCAAATATTTAAACCTGGCTATCATGTCTTCTCTTAACCTTCTCTTCTGCAAACTAAACATACCCAGCTCCCTAAGGTGTTCTTCATAGGGCATGGCTTCCAGACCCTTCACCATTTTGTCGCCCTCCTCTGGACATGTTCCAACTTGTCAATATCCTTCTTGAATTGAGGTGCCCAGAACTGGACACAGTATTCCAAATGAGACCTAACCAATGCAGAATAGAGTAGTACCATTACCTCCCTTGATCTAGACACCATACTCCTATTGATGCAACCAAGAATTGTGTTGGCTTTCTTGGCTGCCTCATACACTGCTGACTCATGTTCAGCTTGTGATCTACCAAGACTCCTAGATCCCTTTCATACATACTGCTATCCAGCCACGTGTCCCCCATTCTATATTTGTGCCTTCCATTTTTTCTGCCTAAGTGCAGGACCTAACATTTTTCTCTGTTGAAATTCATTTTGTTAGGTTTGGCACAGCTCTCCAATCTGTCAAGGTTGTTTTGAAATTTGATCCTGTCCTCTGGGGTATTAGGAACCCCTTCCAATTTGGTATCATCTGCAGATTTGATCAGCATGCCCCCTACTTCTTCATCCAAGTCGTTGATGAAGATGTTGAATAGCACTGGGCCCAGGACATAGCTATAGCTAATAAATAAACTATATTATGATAATACAATGATCAATAATAAAATGATCAATAAGAAAACTCATGATTTACAGACAAAGAACAGAAAACTGGCCAACCAAAATTATTTCTCATCACAGTGATAATCAGACTAAAAATCCATAATAAAAATTAAAATGACAGAACGTGACAGTCAGCAAGCAAGCAATCAGTATGAGATGTCTTCTGCTGTACCCCAGTGGCCATGGCATGCCATCTGACCTGGGAGTCTTATCTTCTGGCACTATCTCTTGTTTCCTTTTGGTTTGTCTCCTCATAGGTAAAAGACATTCAAAGAGGTTTTTCAAGTGCCTTCTTCTGTGCAGTACTGACAGGTGTTAGTTATGGTGCCACTGCTGTTGTGTCTGAGAGATCCTCTACCAGTGTCAACCGTCCTCACTCCTGCTGCTGCCCAGTAGCTCTTTGGCACATTTATCCTGGGTCCTCAGCAAAAGCATGTCTGGCATGGGAGATCCTACCATCAGCTGTGCTACCATCAGCATAGCCCCTTGCTTCACAGGAACATGCAATCTCACCACTGCGGAAAGGTACAATTATTTCTTTCTGTCCTGGAAGCTCACCAGGGACCAGTAAAGGACTCACTCTGGTCCATAGACCAGCACTTTGAGTAGCACTGAACTAGTTTAATAAGTGTAGTAGTGTAAAGGTCAGGAGTGTGAAGAGGGGCCATGCTTTGTGCGGTCCAAAGACATGTCATTACTACTCAGGCTTCTGCTTACTTCTTTTTGTATATGACAGAAAATTAAAATGTGTGAGAGCCATCTTGACAGCCAGTGAGGTATAGTAGTTTGAGTGTTGGACTAGACTCCAGGAAACAAGGGTTTGAATCCCCACTGTGTCATGGAAACCCACTGAGTAACCTTGGGCAAATCACATTCTCTGAGCCTCAGACAAAGGCAGTGCAAAAACTTTGATGAACAATGTTGACAAGAAAACCCCATGATAGGTTCACCTTAGGGTCTCCATAATTCAGAAATGACTTAAAGTATCACATAACAGCAATAGCAACAAAAACAAGCATCTAGAAGGGTCACACTCAGTGATGATTAATAAAAGTTTAGCACTGACACATGCTTATTTCTTTTGCAAATATCTGGTTTGAGTATTTTTAGAAGGCTTGAGGATTCTCATGCAGCACTAACATGTCCTGCCCTGCCCCTAGACCTAGAAAGCTGTGTCATGGTAAGGCAGACAGTAGAGGTGCTGGGAGGGTATATCTTCAGTGTTTTCAGTAAGAAAATTGATACAAGCTGACACTGGAACCCTGCCATGTTGCAGCAGCCACTTAGTGGACTCAAAGTTACACAACTGGCTTTCTTAAACTCCTTGAAGCAAGATCTGACATACAAGGAAGACTTCCTGTATGGGGAAGACTCCCACTTGATGGGCATAATTAACTTCAGCCCTACTGGTTCTGTAACATCTTTGTGAATGGATGTTTTTATTCTTACTTTTTTATTTTCAGATTTGATTTTAGTCCAGTTTGAGTAAAGCTTGAGTAAAGCAAAAGGCTTTAAATGTGCTGTGATTTAGTCCCGCTTGAGTAAAGCAAAAGGCTTTAAATGTGCTGGCAGTTTTGAGGGCTTTACCCCTGTAAGTATTATTAGCAAAACGTTTAATTTTTATAAAATTAAAGATGGTGGGAAAATTTAGAAGGTGTTTACTTTTTTGATGACAAATGAGAGAAGATATGAGTGAAATAAGAAAGGATTTCAAACAGGATTTGAAAACTGGACTTACAGACATAAAACTTTCTCTAACACAGATAAACATTGGGGTGAAACTGATGAATGAGAAAATGGATTTACTGGAGTAAAAGACACAAAAATTGAAAGAAGTGACTTAGAAACATTGGACCAAGAGTAAAAATTGGATACGGTGACCTTACTTGTTCTTAAAGAAAGAGAGAGATATCTTAGAATTAGAAGGATATCAGAGTTGCAAAATGAAGATATCTGTACAAGTGAATTGAAACTATGGCTGACTTTTTCAAAATTCAGAGGGAAGATTTTTGTGCTGAACTAGATAAAGTGTACAGATGGGTTCTTTAGTAACTAGACAAAGAAACTTACCACAAAATGTGATTGTTTACTTTGTGAGAAGGAGAATAAGAGACCAGTTTCTTCAAAGGCATTATCCAAAGAAGGTGAAGATTGGTGGCAAAGGTGTGATAATTTTTAAAGACATTCCTGTGTGAATTCTGAGATGGAGGAGAGAGGATACTTTCCGACAAACAACCTTAAACAAATAGGGATTCCTTTCAAATAGGTGGATATGGAATGGGTTACCCTAAAAGGGAGATTTAATCTCAACAAGATTGTAAAGGCAAAAGAATTTCTGCAGAATTATGAAAAAGACTTCAAAGGAGAGACTTAATAACCCACACTCCACAAAAGTCACTCTGAGGTGAGCAGTAGTTTATTTGTATAAGTATGATTTTCATTGAATTCATTCATTGAGACTAGAGTGTACATGTAGCTTACATTTTTTATATACAGTATAACCATCCCAGATTTTAGGCACACAAAGCCATGTTTGGTGAGGATCATGAATCCGTGCATCACACCAGTTCCCAAACAATTCCTAGACTGTGCCTGTTTCACATTTCCTCCATTCTTGACTGCTTTGACATGGGCACATATTTCCTACTCCTTGTCTCGCAGATACCAAGTTCTTCAACACTGAGCCTCTTCAGACTACACTCTCATTTTCGCCCTTATCTGTTCTTCCCTCTTTTACCAGATACATTGTAGCAATAGACAGTAAAGCAATTAGCAATTGATATTTTGTAACAAATACAGGCAGACCTCAGTAGAGATACATTTTTTGCAATAATCAATTAACTCTGGATACTTAGTTGCAATTTTAGCCTAGCTTAGCAGAGATAGGTAGCATCTACTTCTACAATTATGTTAAATACAATGCTTACAATTTAAAATACATTGTTTCAATACACATCCTGCAGACCTAGCTCATTTCCCAGGGCAGGAGCTACACATCCTGAAGGCTACCTCCCACTTTTCTTCATCTCTGGAATTGTTTACAGGTATGCCCTTAGTATCTCATCTTTGATAATCTCCCATGCATCATGAATTCCCTTCCCTTTGAACATTTGTAACCATCAGCTTTTTGGAAGTACAGAGTGCGTCTTCTTTGTCGTCTCTGTAACTCACACAAATGGGTCATTGTGCCTGTGCAGTGCATGGCTCAGAATCTTCTAGAACATTATGAGATGTGTTTTTGGTGGGAACGCCACCCTCTTCCCCAAGGGCTATGCAGCCACCTTCTTGTGAAAAGCCTCAATTCCTTTTTGTCCACCACAGCAGAAGTGCTGTGAGGAGCTTCCTGAGCTTTCATTACAATTTTTGTACTTACCTTGGCTTTGCTCTCACAGGCTATGGTCTGCCCTGTGTTTCGGGTTTATTGGATCTTTCAGATCGGATAGTTGCTCTAGTTGACAGATGAACAGATAGGAATTCTTCAGTATATGTCCTTGGCAGTGATCTTTAAATGCTGCTCCTCTTGCAAAGGCAAGATACTGGATAATGATGGACACTCCCAAGTGCTCTCTCTGTCTTGCAGAGGGTCACAACATTGGATCTTGCTCTCATTGCCAACTCTTTATTCCACACACAAGGCGTTATAGAGCGGCCACTTTAAAACCTTGCTGTAGGAAAAGTATTTAGTGCTTCTGACACAGCCATTTGAATTAGGCCTTTGCATACTGTTTCTGTAACAGCAGTGCATCTGAGGAAACCTAAGGTACCAAGGGAGCCTTCAGCGCTGTTTGCTTCATCTTCATCTGCCAGGCACACCTCTGAGTCTTCAGGACCATCTGAGTCTCAAAGAGACTGTACACCATCGGCTCCATCAATGGTTCCTTTCCGTGATAGTACTGTCATTGAGACAGCCTGCCATTGGCTCCATCAGTGGTTTCTACCTGTAATGGAACTGCCTTAATGTCCTTCAACACTGAGGCAGTTACAGGTGGAAAGTGAAGACCAGGCGGTTGCCTCATCAAGACCAAAGAACTAACGCTGTCCATTGGTCCTTGGGATCTGACTATACCACAGCCCCCTCCTTCAGCTTCACAAGAACCTGTTCATTCTCTTGTCTATGTCAAAACTTGCACTGCCTCAGGTGTAAAATTAGTCAACTTCTCACCAGCCATAGGGTCTTTGCAGGACTGCTCTGAAACCTGGGTTCAGTAAAACTCAAACTAGCATTTTACTGTTACAGAACCACAAGTAAGACCACAGCTACTTCCATCTTCATTGACGTTGGTGCCATACATCACCGTTGTCATCCTTGTGGTGGTTAAGGTCAAGGAGTTGAAGGATCTGCTCCCATTTACACTATCAAAATTCTAGGCATGTGTCTTTGGTGTCGAGATAGAGATTGTTCCTATATATACTTCACCATCATTAGAAGAGTACTGCATGGGTTGGCATCACCAAGAGCATCTGTATCATTATGCACAGGATGCATACTACTTACCTCATTACGACAGATACTTGCCTGTGTCCACTTGTCCATAGTACCATTCCTCCTAGCCCTCAGGATCACCACCTAGAAAGAGACAACACTGGGAGTTAGTACCTACCTTAACTACCCACAGATGTCAGGGCTAATCTCCACACAGTCTATTGCTGAACTTGTTCAGGAGACCAGGGCAATACCACTGGTATTTTCTTATTGCTACTGGAAGCCACCGACACCATCATCCCTAGATTCTTTAGCCTCTAGCACAGGGGCAGTTTTGAAACCTGCCCAGGTCTTCCCGATGGCTGGGTAGTGGACTCTGTTCCTATCTCTCACACTAATGATGTGAGGTCATTCGCAGATCAGATGTCACATAGAGCTAGGTCATTTGACCTGCAGATGGAACAGCAGCGAGAGCATGGCCCTCAGCAGCTTCAAGATGACGTTGCAACTCCAGCATTGCTTTCTCTGCTGCCTTATCTTCTTCAGTCTTCAAGAATTCTTTGTCCTATCTAGGTCAAGGCTGCACAGCTGATAACTCAAAGAAACAAACCGAATAACTCATATCTCATTACTTACCGGTACTTTTACTCAGTAAGCAAAAGGTCAAAGTCATAAATAGAGTCTAAAAGAATCCAAGGCAAAGTGAACAAATTCAAAGTCAGTCAGTACTATCCAAGGTCAAGTATGGAGTTCAGGAATACAACCAGCAGCCAGAAAGGTCAGATAAGTTCTGACAACTCCTAGAGGGAAAGGGCAGTGTCTGCATTGGTCTGGAGCTTAGCACAGCTGTTACCTACCTAATTGCTGTCTTCTATAAATCCTTTGAGATCAGTGCAGGTTCTGTCTTTGCTCTCTGTGCTCAGATAAATTGTCTTCTTTTTCTGAAAGTGCAGGACTCTGCTGGAGCTGGCACTACACTCTGTTCTGTCTCTGGGATTTGTGGCAGTGTAACCTCTTCCTGTTCAGCAGCTCCTGGCATATCTTCCATTTCAGTCTCTGAGTCAGAGTCCATTTCCATGTTCTGGAAGCAGGGCATGACAGTCTTGGACTTTGTCTTCTTCCACTCCTTTCACATTTAGGAAATTGGACACTCTCTATGAAATTGTAGAGTCTGAATCAGAGTGGCTGGTACAACATCCCAAGCCCAACTCTGTCATTGTAAATTCACTGCAATCTCTTATTTATTTATTTATTTATTTATTATATTGTTGGCTGCCTTTCTCCCGAGATTGGGACCGAAGGTGGCTTCCAACCATAAATACACATTAAAATACATTAAAAACATTTGAAACATTTTTAAACAACACTAAAAGGGTATAAAATCATAAAACACTTAAAACAATATTCAATTTACAATAAATTAATACATAAAACTACCTGGCTTATGTAAACATCTGTTTGAAAAGAACAGTTTTTGCCTACTGGCAAAAGGAAGACAGGGAGGGAGCATGCCTAGCCTCCTGTGGAAGAGTGTTCCAGCTTGTGTCCATATTACTTGACCGTTTCCTGTTATGAAGGGAGAGATAGATATTTTGCTTCAGAAAGAAGCTTTAAAGCCTGTTCCCCCTCTCATCTTTGCATTGAGGCTTTTTCCCCCACTACTGTGGAGTCTCCAAAAAAGAGACTGCACCCCAAACCGGATTGTTGTAGGGTGACCTTCTGCATTTCTTCCAGGTGGTTCAGGAAGGTAACCCTTGCTACCATCCTTTCCTTGTTCCAGAGAGGAGATTCGTTTGCTGTACTGCATGTAAAAATCACATATTTCCACATTTTCATCAGATCATCCTATGGGGGTTCCCTTGCTTTGCAGTGGGAAGAAGAGTGTACAGTTTTTCAGTTCTTCTGTTCAGCCTCAGTACAGCTCCACGTGTCTTCACTAAATGCATGGCAGTGATAGTAGTGTTGCATCATGAAGGTAATGTTCTTTTTCCATATATTGATAATTGGCTGCTGTTAGTTCCTGCTTGAGAGAGTGTTTTTTGAAACATCAGAAGCCCCACCTGGTCCTATCTCAACAGATCAAGTTTATTGGGGTATTATCAGAATCCCAAACTGAAGCAGCCTTCCTCCCTGTGGACAAATGGTTGGCACTCTGCAAGGCGGTCTCCCACTTTTGTTGACTGAGATAGGTAACAGCAAGAACTGCATGGGTTCTTCTCAGCCTCAGGGCATTAACTGCAGCAGTTTTTTTCCCATTTGCCAAGTTTCCAATAAGTGTTCTCCAGGCATGATTAACAAGAAACTTTGAACCCCTTTAAGACCACCAATTGAAATTTCTCATAGTACCATGACCTATCCTTCATTTCCCTCAGTGATGGTAGAGCACTCGGATTGGCCAAATTGGCTTGCCCTTCCTACCGTAACCTCTGCTGAAAATAGTTACTGCAGTTATCTCTCTATATGGATGGGGAATGCACTCCAGGGGACTGAAGGTCAAGGATCGTGGATTGCAGCTGAAGAAGATTTTCCACATAGATGTTTTGGAACTTTCTGGCTGTTATCAAAGCATTCTGAGCTTTGACAGTCTCTTATGTGGTGAAGCAGTTTAGCTGGTGTCAGACAACACCAGAATCAGGTATTATCTCAACAGACAAGGACACACATGATCAGCCACTTTCTTTGATTTCACGATCTAGTTGCAGGACTGGTGTATATTAAGTTACCTTGAGAAATATCACCAAAGCGTGGGTTACCCCACTGATAGACTTGTTTGTGTCCCAGTCAACAAACAGTGCCTCAATTTCTGCTACAGGATGAGAGAAGACATATAATCACTGGGAGATATTTTCATATACAGCTGGAAAGGTCCATCGTGTATACTTTTCTATTGTTTCCTCTAGTCACCAAGTTGCCATCATGGATTTGATAGGATGGGGCCAGAGCCATGACGATCATCTCATGGTGACCAAAGCAACAATGGTTTGCCCTGCTGATGAACCTCTCACAGGAATGGTGTCAAAAGCTTCAGTACAAACAGAACCTGCTTTCCATACACAGAGGGAAGCTGAGGAATCCAGACATTCATTCTCTTTAAGTTTGAGACATCTCATCCGGTGAGGTACATCATAGAGGCGGCTTACAAGCCTTCAACTAGGTGCTCCTACACATATAAGGAGAGCAAGTTCACAAACTTCCTAGGAAATAAAGTGAATCCTCATAGCTTTGGTAACTCCCATACTTTAGGTTTTCTGGTGTCTTTGTTACATAGAGGACTTTCTCTGTCTTCTGTAAAATGCTGTCTCCCTGTAATCTCATGGTAGGTGAGAAGAGAGGGATGGCCATTTTGCATCTTCTCCCTTTTACTAATCACATCTCACATCCAGTCTAACTAACAGATTCCTGAAAGGATACAAGAACCCCCATCCTTTGGGCACTATTTCCCCAACTGCCTGGAGCTTGCAGCTGATCATTTCATAGCTTTCAAAGAAACTGTTTGAGCCCAAGACTACTGGTAGCATCCAATTTCTGTCTTGAAAGACTGACTTTCTGATAGCAGTGACCTCTGCCAGGACACTTGGTGTTTCATGTGCTCTATGGGTTGACTAACTCTATCTCAGTTTCCACAAAGAGGAAGTAGTCCTTTGGTTAGGTATTTCCTTTCTTCCAAAGGTTATCTCAATACTTCACTTAAACCATATCATTATACTACTGACTTCAGGCAGAGTCCATCCTCTGAATTGGAGTGTGACCTTCATTGCCTTGAAGTTCATCATGCTACAGCCTCCTGTATGCACCACACAGCTTTCTTTAAGAAGTCTTGAAGAAAGATTCTTTCTTTGCTATTCATCTGATAAGTAAGACATTTCACTGTCCTCTCAGAGATTGTCTAACTTGGTGGCATCAACATTTGCCTTGCTTCTGAATTGATTGGCAAACTGCCTCCTGTCTAGCAGAGAAGACATTCCACGAAAGCTCTTGCTGTTTTCATAACCTTGCTGCAAAGGGTGCCATCCCAAGAGGTTTGCAGAGGTGTCATGTAATCACAGCTTTCCATACTCATCTCTCACTATGGAATGGACAATAGGTCGAGAGATGATACTTTTTTTGGGAGAGCAGTGCTGTTTTCCTTGGTAGGATGACACTCCTGACTCCTATAATTAGTAGCTTGCTAGTTTCCCACTTGTGTCAAACTCCCTGCCTGTGCCTCTCTGCCAGCAAGGGAGGTGAGGTGAAGATACTTGCCCAAGAGGAGAGGAGGCAGCGGGGAGTGTCCAATACAAACAACAAGTGGAAACGCTGAGCCGAGCCAAGTCAAGGTCAAATCCAAAAGGTCCAGAAAGCTGAAGGTTCATCCAGAGAGGTTGAGGGAACTGGAATATAAGGGTTTGCATAGTAATTTGCTACAAGCAAACAGCAAACCATGCTGATAGACTTAAATAGCCACTGAAAACAGGTATTACTTGTCATTGTTCTGTTTTCTTAATCTAACCAAAGCGGCTTCTCTCTGAGCTGTTCGTTTCAGTCTCCTCCTTGATTGGTGGCTGGGGGCTCAGGTGAATGTAATTCCTCTAAATCACTGCTGGTTCCTTCTCCCTCTGGAGCTGGGGCAACTCTGCTGTGCTTGTCTTTCAACTGATGGGGATGTTTGCAGGCTAGTTTCGTCAATCACTGGCTCTGTTCCTGGCATAATCAGTTGCTCATCGATCTCAGAGCTGTCATCTATCACAGTTTGTGTGAGTCACAGAAACTAAGAAGAAAAACAGGTTGCTTACTTGTAACTGAGTTCTTTGAGTGGTCATCTGTGAACGTACACGGCTCTGCCAAGCCTCGCCTCCTCGTGTCCTGCTGTGCTCTTAGTTGCTTGGCTGCTGCCTTGGGTGGCCATGAAACAGAGTTTTGACAGGAAGGTGGCTGTACAGTCCCTGGGGAGGGAGGTGGGGTTCCTGCCAAAATACATCTCATAATGTTCTAGAAAGCTTGGAACTGTTCACTGCACAGGCGCAGATGACCTATCTGTGTGAGTTCATGGATGGACATGAGGAAGAACCACAGTTACGGGTAAGCATGTCTGTTCATGTTTGACTATGTTTTACTTTCTTCATATAACAAATCCCAATAGGACATAGTGTCTCCCTCCATTTTGAATACTTCTTCAAAAGTTGTAGTGTTCGTTTGATGCATTTGTGGATATGCTTCTTCTTATTGATCACCAATATAAAAAAAGAAATGTTCTGGTGGTGCTTGTAAGTAGTAACAGAAGGGGTGATAGCAAGCTACTTTTTATTTGTGAAGTCACTGAAGATCATAATGACTTGGACTGAAACACATTTGTCCAGCTCACAATGCTTATATGTATTGAGAACTGATCATTGATTCTCTGAGAAAGTCTTTTCTGGATTAATGCGTAAAATGAAATTCCACACATGGATGTTCAGTGTTCAGTCTGACCTGTTCTGTATAGGGCATTTGAAGCTATTGTGAGTTTCAATTTTTTTTTTTTGGTCCTGAAATGCACTTGTTCAGTACAGGATAACTTTTCATTGGATAGTTAAGCAAATAACACACAGATTGGCCATATTTCATCATTCTTTCTGTATATTCTAGATGCTAATCACAAATCAGACGGTGTGTGAAAATGAGGGCAGGTGATAATTCACTGAAAAATACACTGTTAGTATTTTTTAAGAGTAACCAAACAAATATTGTTGTTTAAAGTTCAGCATTATTATTTGAGTAATTCTCCTTTTGTTTCTTGCACACCTACATGGTTGCTGTCCTATCTATAACTTCAAACTCTCTGATTTGAGGGGTGTTCTGAGGATGATGGTGTTCATTGAATTTCTGAACATTTGTCTGTTGTAGTTAGTGATGCGAAGTGCAGTTTCCAGAGGGCAGGATAATAACATGACACAGAAAAACGTTTACTGAATGCTTCCTTGCCCATAAATCTTGTAAATATTGAGCCAGTACTCAACTGAGCTGCGAGGAGTTGATTTGGTTGTTAGCTAGTATCTGTTCACAAGATCCTGGGTCTTCTCTGAAAGTTAAGGTAAAGCATCAGAGTGTGGGGAAAAATGTTTTCAAAGAGGCAGGACAAATTTCCAGCAGATAGTGGAAAAGGGAAAAGAAAACAGTGCTAGAAAACCAGGACAAATTTGAAAAGACAGGCAAGTCAAGAAACTGTATATGAAACACACATTGTAAGAGAAGAATGAGTTGAAGAATAATTAGTAGCGGGGGCTAGAATGGAATGATGCATGGAGTTCTTTTGGGAATTATTTCAATTTGAAAGAAGGGACAGAGATGAAATGTAGATTAGAATTTAGAGAAAGGAACTAAATGAGAGTAGAGATGGTTTATGTTATTTGAACTCTTACCTATTTTGGACCCAGTAGCAAGTGTGAGGCTTTGTGTTTAGCAAAAAAGAGCACAGATTATATTTTATTGGATAAGGAAAGGTCACAGCTTTATTGGTTACAGTCTAATAGACTTGACTCACTGCATGGGTCCAGATCCAGGCACTGGTTGACCTGCTTGCTAGCTAGTAGCAACCCATTAATCAGCCGGCCTGCCTACCAGCCTACATAGTGCTGAAAGGACAGAGGCAGGAGTTCATTTTGACATAAGCCATTGTTTGGTTCCCCTGCCACCTACTATAGAGGCTGAGCCATCTGCACCTTAGCTGGGTGGGACCTAGTTGCCTACACCCCCAAGGTCCTTTAGGGGGACCCCTCATAGAGAGTGTAGTGGGGGAATATTGCCCCAAATGGATCTACCTCTCACGCCAGAATTGTGATAAAAATCCAGTTACTGGGAGAGGGTGAGTAGGAGCCACCTGACTGGTGAATGATAGAAGAAGCAGGCTGGGAGGTAGATCTGAGTGAAGTCTCAACTTGCTCTTAAATTCTGCCCCCTGCCAGCCAATGGGGCTTCCTCTGATTCACTGGACCTCCTGCCCAAAAAAACTGTGTGGGCTTCTGGGCCAAAGAAACGGCTCCACTGCCTGGAACATGGTGCCTCTTCTTGCTTTGCTCAGAGCCATGATCCAAAAATTGGTGCTCTGGGTGTGTTGAAAGTATGCTTATGAGATAATGCGGGCAAATACTTCTTCTGGATGTTGAGGTACCCCAGTCTCCAAGGTTTGAGTGTGTATACTTGGTAGTAGGCCAGTGAGACAGAATTGGGATTCTGTTGGTGTACCATCCACCCTGCTGCCAAACTGTCTCCTTGCTTGAGCTGCTGGAGGTAGTCTCATGGGTGATGTTGATTTCACCCAAACCTATGGTGTTTGGGGATTTTAATATCCATGCTGAGACACCCTCATCAGGGCCAGCTCAGGATTTCATGGCTTCCCTGCCAAACATGGGGATGTCTCAATTAATATTGGACCCTACACAGACAGCAGACATTTTTGATCTGGTTTTTATTTTATTTTATTTTTATCAGGATGAGGATTTGGGAGGAGGGGTTGAAAGAACTCTGTTATCATGGACAGATCACTACCTGATAGTTTAGATTTGGTGGGACTCCCAACCTCTGCAGAGATGGGGGACCAATCAAAATGTTCCACCCTCAGAGATAAATAGACCCGGAACAATTCCTGAATGCTCTGAGGGATTTTCCTGTTGCTAGAGCTGGTGATTCTGTTGATGCTCTGGTTGGTCTGTGGAATAGAGAGATGACTGGGGTAATTGACAAAATCACTTGCAAGTGTTTTACTTGGGTGCAGAGCATAGGCTTCTTGGTTTTCTAAGTTGCTCAAGGCAATGAAGCACTTTGGTAGATGACTAGAGCAATGATGAAGAAAGACTCAGGATGAATCCAGCTGAGCAGGTTTAGGAACCACTTTAGAGCCTACTCTGCAGTAGTGAGGGCATCAAAGAAGTGATTCTTTCTTGTCCTCTATTACATTACCTGAATCTCACCCAGTGCAGCTGTTTTGGGTAGCTAAAGGATATTATATTGTAGACCTTAGACTGCTGAGGAGGAGGCCCCAGAAGCATGCTGTGACATTTGCTAAATACTTTGTGGAGAAAATTGCTTGCATTTGTTCTGACTTGGAATCAGCATTGAAGATAGAGTCTGAAGAGGTAACAGACATGTATTTTTTTTTATTGATTGATGAATTTCATTTTGTTCAAGATGATGATGTGGATGAGTCACTTGGAGGCCAACCAGTGATCTGTCCACATGTCCATCCTAGCTAATTAAAACTGTCAGAGGAGGACTGGCCAATTGGGTGGTGCTATGCTTCAGCCTTTCTAAAAGAAGGAATTGTGAGATCTTGGTTGAAGAAACCTTCACCTCTGTAGAAAACTATTGGCCAATCTTTTATCTCCTTTGTTAAGGTAAGGTCTTAGATAGAGTGGTGGCAGTACAACTCTAGGCTTTCTTGGATGAAGGATTACCCAGTTCCATTCCAATCTGGTTATAGGACAGAAGTGGTCTTGGTCACCTGATAGATGGCCTATACTGGGAGTTGGATAGAGAGAGTGTGTCACTGTTGTTCCTCCTGGATCATTCAGTGGCATTTAATATCATCAGTCTTTATATCCTTCTCAGTCATTTGGTTGATATGGGAATTGGGGACAATGATTTGTAGCAGTTTCAGTCTTTCCTGGCCGAACATTCTGAAAGGGTAATGCTGGCACACTGTTGTTCAGCTTTTTGACCATTAGCCTTTAGGGTTCCACAGGAGTCAATACTGCTTTGTATGCTATTTCCTCTCTCTCTTTTTGCCTCATATTTTTGACCATGATGTATGATTTGTTCTTGTTTATCTTTAATCAAGCTGCTTCTCCGAATTTATTTATTTCCGCTATCAATTCTTTAATTCCTGTCATAGGATCTTCAATAAAAAAAATAAGATAATCCGTGAATGCTCTCAATTTATACTCTTGATCCTTAATTTTGATCCCCTTTATTGTGAAATTTGCTCTTAGACTCGTATTTAATATTTCCAATATAGCTATAAATAACAGAGGAGACATTGGGCGTCCTTGTCTTGTTCCTTTAGTAATTTGTATTTCCTCTGTCAATTCGCCATTTACAATCAGTTTTGCTTTTTGCTCATTATAGATAGCCTCTATCCATCCGACAAAGTTATTGCCACAGTTCATTCTTTTTAATAATTCCAACATAAATGTCCATCTAACTTTGCCGAATGCTTTTTCCGCATCCAAAAACAGTATCGCCACTTGTTTTTCATTTCTTTTATCGAAATAGTCTATCGCATTTAATAGAATTCTTGTATTGTTTCTAAGATGACGATTAAGAAACCATTTTGATCTGAGTGAATAATTTCGTTTAGGACTTTTTAAAACCTTGATGCTAATATCATTGTGAATATTTTGTAGTCCGTGTTAAGCAGAAATACAGGTCTGTAGTTTTCTGGTATTGTTTGGTTTTTTCCCTCTTTCGGAATTAATGCAATGTTTGCATATTTCCAAGAATCTGGGATACCTTTTTGCCTTATTTCATTTAATATTTTTGTTAGTGGTGATACAATTTCCGCTTCAAAAATTTTATAAAAGCTTGCTGTGTAGCTGTCTGGTCCAAGTGCTTTGGAAATTTTCAATTTCTTAATTGCTTCCATGACTTCCATTGTTGTGATCTCTGCATTAAAACGCTCTTCTGATCTTCCGATTTTGTCCATATTTTATGTTTATCCAGATATTTCTTTGCTTTCCTATCCTCTACTTCCTGTTCCATGTCTTTTTCGTATAAATGTGTATAGTATCTTTGGAAGATCTTTTTGATTTGCTCTTGATCAGTAGTTTCTTTTTGTCCCGTTTTCATTTTAAAAATTCTTCTCTTTCTCTCTCTCTCTCTCTGTAATTTATAAGATAACCATTTTCCTGGTTTATTTGAGTGCTCAAATTGGTTCAGATGGCAGTACATCATTTTCTTCTCTATGTCTATCATATTTTTAGCTGCTATTTGGTCCTGTACTGATTTTATTTCCATTCTTAATTTATGGTTTGAGATGTTATTTCAGAACTCCATTTCTTTTGCTTTTAGTAGTTCCAATAAGTTTACTAATTGTTGATTTGCTATTCTTTTTTTATATGTTCCCATTTTTTTCAAATGGTAAAATTAACTGGGTTTAAAATTGAAAAGAAAATATCTATTTGAAAATAACTGTAATAAAATGTGGAAAGAAATTGTTATGGATTTAAAAAGATGGATGGATTTGAACTTGTCTCTGCTAGGAAGAATAGCCGTTATTAAAATGAATGTTCTACCCAAGTTCAACTTTTTATTTCAAAACTTGTCAATTATAACTAATGATAAGCCTTTTAAACTTTGGGAAGAAGAACTCTATAAATGTATATGGTCAGGTAAAAAACCAAGAATTAAGTGGAAGTTAATGACTGAGTTACCAACGAAAGGAGGATGTGGTTTGCCTGATCTTAAATTATATTATTACACGAATTCCATGATGTGGATACAAGACTGGATCACCTTAAAGGATGTAAGAACATTAACAATTGAAGGAGCCAACATGAGATTCGGTTTCCATGCGTATCTTTGGTACGGCAAAGAAAAGATAGACAGAGATTTCAGTAATCATTACATAAGAAAATCTCTAATTAGAATTTGGAAGAATATAAAAAAGAATATTTATAGTAAAATACCTTTGTGGCTATCTCCCCAAGAAGCCTTCTATGGAAAATGGATAGATAAAAATCAAGATTGGCTCAGCTATAAAGACCTGATAGCGTGCGACAGATTGGAGGAAATCTGAATACGAACCTGCGAAGAATTAGGAGAGGAAGGCATCAAATTAAACTGGTTTCTATATTTACAAGTGAAAGAGAGATTTAAAATGGATTTAAAATGAGAAGGAATCTCAACACAAAAATCATATGAGCTAGAATCAATAATATTCCTGAAATCTAAACAAAAGATCTCTCTCTTTTACAAATACCTTATTACTCATAAATTGGAAGACGAAACTGTAATGGAAGTTATGACAAAATGGGCAAGAAATGTTCAACATGAAATTTCGTTAGATCATTGGGAAATGGCATGGAAAAATACATTAGAATTTACCAGCTCACAAGATTTAAAAGAGAATTTCATCAAAATGATGTATAGGTATTATTTAACACCAAAAAGGATAGATAAAATGTATCATGTCGGAAACAACAAATGCTGGAAATGTAAAGAGAATCTGGGTACATTCTATCACATGTGGCGGACACGTACAAGCACGAAAAAATATTGGTCTAATATATATGAAATTATAAAAGAAATATTTAACATATCATTTCCCATGATGCCCGAATTATTTTTGTTAAATATGATATTCATGTTCGACAAAACTTTCCAAGCAAGAAACAAAAGAGTACTACTTTATTTAACTACGGCAGCAAGGATGGTGTTTGCTAGAGCATGGACATTACCGGTAGTTCCAGATATAGAGGAGTGGATTCAAAAAATAGCCGAACTAAAACAATTTGATTTATTCTCTTTACAGTTAAAAGGGAAACAAACAGATGTAATTGAAAAAGACTGGCAACAAGTAACAGAGTTTATGAAGAAAAAAGGATATTGGTATTGTTATTGTATTGTATTGACATTGATATGGTATTGATGTTGATATAACAAAAGGTGATATAATAGTAAATATATGTTGGATAGAAATAGATGGAATGTATTTAAATATGTAGAAGAATGACAAAAATGTACATGGAAACCAGAAGACTGTATTAAAAAGTAAAGTCAAACTGGGATTAGATAAGTAAGAAAAGAAAGATGGATAAGCATTTAAATATTTATATAGATGTGATTTGGGAGTTTCGGTATGAAAATAACAGTGCTGAAAAGATTCTAGGATAGAGGCCAAGGAAGTCAAGGTAATGTAAAATATATATATAAAGGTTTAAAAAGAAAAATGGTCTTAATAAGGAAGTTAAAAATGGTTTACATTGCCAAGAAAGCATGTAAATATTTGTATATATGTGAAAATAAGGACGATAAACATATAATATGTATGTAAGGATTTTATTAGTATGTATGATTTAATAAAAATAAAATGTAAAAAAATACTGTTTTGTATGCTTTTTAATGTCTACTTGAAGCCTTCGGGACAGATCACCTGGGCTTTTCTGTCCTTTACAATTAAAACCAAGGTGGTTGTGGAAGGCCTCAAACATTGTCTGGATGCAGTGACGGAGCAGATCTGAATAAACTGAGGCTCAATCCAGCAAAGACAGAAGTGCTGTTAGTCAGTGGGAAAACTAAACTGGGAATGGGATCACAACCTGTTTTGGATGGAGTTGCACTCCCTCTGAATGATCTGAAAGATCAATTTCATTGCTTGGGGTGCTCTAGAATCCCGCATTGCTCCTGAAAGGCCAGATTGCTGCATTGCACTGTGTATGAGACTACCCTTGAAAAGCTTTCAGAAGTTGCAGCTAGTACAAAATGCAGCAGCCAGACTGGTGTCAGGTGTGCATAGTAGGGACCATATAACTCTAGTGTGATGGGACCCCTTGCCAGGCTGGCCTCAATTCCATCTCTTAGGCTCCTGTCACTCAACTTGCCCCCTCTGCCACATCTCTTCCTGGATTGGGTACTCTTCTGGGATTCTGGGATATGTGGCTATTCTGAGTGCCAGAGCAACCTAGCAACAGGTTGTCGGGCAACCAGAATAGCTCTTCAGGAGAGAAACCCAGCCCATTAGTGTGAAGGGAGAAGCTGGTGGTGAAGAGAAATATATATATATATATATGTGTATATATATATATATATATATATATATATAAGCAAACACTGGTTGTCATTTGGTCAGTCCTTCAGCCAGAGAGACTCTGGAATAAAGTCCCTCAATCAGCCAGTGAGATTGAGTGTGAAAGAGATTTAATTCTCAGGGTAGCCTGGAGAGAAGCAAGAGTAATTAAACCATTATAGAATCTGGTCAGAAAGTGTGACCTAGATTTGGGGTTGAGCCTTTAGTGGTACTGTAGCCAAAGAGCTGTTTAAGTACTTTGAAGAATGGTATTAGCTTTGACCTACATCTGAACTCCAATACTTTGCACTCATGCACACACACACACACACACACACACACATATATGAGAAGAAAATGGGAGTGTGGGGAACTGAAACAGTCAAATGAGGACTAAGAGTGCTCAGTGACCACAGAATGCTGATTGATGGAGGGAGTATTGTGAAGAGGGCATAGCAGTCTGGAATTGTGAACTAGAACAAGCCATACTGCAACATTTCATTGCAAGTCTTACTTGTCAGAATTCTAGTCTCTTTTTCCACCTGTCTTAACAGAATAAATGATCTAGTCTCTCAGAATTGTTTTAGTCAATTATATTTTGTGTCAAACCATCTGGCACTCTTTCATATTCATATGATTGTAATTATATAATCAAAGGTGTCTCCTTACAGTGGTATTCAGGAACTGGCTTTAATCTTTGATGTAAGATACTGAGTTTTACTTTGAACTCTATATAACAACGTAAAGATTTGGACTCTATGCTAATATCTTCAAAGATAGCTCCAATGATGTACTGAATGTTAAGAGGGTAAGACTGATTCTAACAATGTATCTTGTCTTCATTTTGTTTGCTTTGTTTTGTTGTAATCTTACAATTGATTCTAGATTTGAATAATTTACTTTAGGGGATATGAGGCAGAAATTAGTGTGAGCAGAACTGTTGTCTGTATCATTCTAGGGAAGAGAAAGTTAACGTATAGGATATATTTTAGATTACAGAGAGCAAAGAAGCCTTCTCAGTTATTTAATGGCGTAGGTAAGGGGCAGTTAGTGTAAGCTACTCATATCATGCAGAATTCTATTCCTTCTCTACCTTGTGAGAAGCTTGGAAGTAAAAAGAAGTTCCTTTAATATGTATCAGTAGTTTCTTTTTTCTTTTTAAATTACAGCTATTGTCAGGTTGCTTTGCTTTCCCTGCGATGATACTTTAATGGTAACCTAATGACATGTAGTGTTTTGATGTTTGCTTTCACATAACACCCTGTACCTCACCATGCACTATTATATCTGGTTATTTGCTGTTTGCTGCCAGGTAATGCTTGTAGTGTTTGATTCTGTATGTTGTGCTGTGCTGCTTAATGCCATGTAAAAGAGGCTGGAGGAGATGAGGGAAATTGAAGGAGAAATGAGAAAAATCAGTGTTTTGGAAATAAGGGTATGTTAATATAATAAATCTTTGTAAGGAGGAGAACAAAGACAACACAAGGTCAGGATGCTGACTGGCAGAAAGCCAGCCTGGGAAAAGAAGTTACTTTAATTAGCTGGCAAAGAAGGAGCCTTGCGTGTGCAAATTTGTAATGTTAATGCTCATAAGACACTGCAATTCTCATAAGGCTTTTAGTCTTGGCAATAGTCAGATGTGCAACTGTTACTCCAGTATTTCTTGAATAAAGCTTTGCAAACTTCTAAGCCTATTTCTTGGGATTGGAGTTGTCCAGTATGTGGCAGCTATTTTGCCTCTGGGGTGCCTGCATTTGGCTTCCAAGTCTTTTGCACCCATTTCAGAAGGAAGGGTAGGCTTGAACATAAGAATTGGCAATCCAGTCAATCCTGGTGCAGAAACTGGTTTGAGTAAAATAATCCCCTTTTTCTTGTCCATGGGATTTCTTTCACATCCAGTGGCCCCACGCCCCCATATGTCTCAGATTCCTTTGTTTGTATAACAGTAGAATTCAAAACATTAGCCTTATTTGCTTTCCTATTTTTTATTTTTACATCCGCTGTCTCTCAGAGATATGTCACCTCATCTTTCCTCTAATAGACTTTCTCTTGCAGATGATTCCTGCTTAAAAATTTGGAGGAAAGGGGAGGTAAGTTAGGTGGCAGCAGGAGAAGCTCTATAATGAAGTACTGTTCACAACCAGCATGATATACTGACAGACATTTGGAAGACAAGTTCTACAATGAAAAATGAGGAAAAAAGAGAAAAAGAAAAAGTTAGAAAAAAAAACCTAAACACTGAAGAATTAGAAAACTCATGATAGAGGTTCCCACAATGCAGCCCATGATGGAAGATGAAAGAGGACTGAGAGTGTTTGAGTGGAAATTACGTGGGGCATGTGCAGCAGAGGTGGAGGCAGTGTGTCTGTCAAAAAGGTCTTAGTTCTAGAAGTTTCTGAAGATAGGCTGTGCAGGAATAGAAGTTCCCATGTGTATGAGGTCTCAGAGACCCAAAAGAAGAACTACCAGATCCCATTCTAATTTGTATTGTACTAGAGGTTTTGTACTTGATAGATTGCTCATTTCTTGATCATAAGACAATAAAAAGGGCCATCTAGTCTCATATACTGTTTCCCATAGTGACAAGACAGATGCCTGTAAATCCCACAAAAGGACACGAAGCCAAAGCTCTTTCTGACCTTTTGTACTTCTGCGAGTGATTCTGAGAGGCCTGCTATCTCTGAAACCTGGAGGCCGAATATAATCATCATGGCCCGGGATCCAATGGGATGCTTCCAGTGAATTCAACTATTTTTGCCAAAATTGGTGACCTCCTTACTCCTGCACCTATGTGCTCTCACAAGAATCTTTGGAGGGCTGGGAAAGCACTGAAGCAGATTTGGAATATATGCAAGTATATAACTTGATGTTGGCCAACACTAGTTGCCACTGATAGGGATGCATTCTCTGTGAGTTTGTTTAATCCTCCTTTAAAACTACTGGATAGTTACTTTCGCTGTGTTTGTTAAACAGATTTTTCATGTTTAAACTGAGTTTAAAATGCCATTGAGTATAAAATCTCAGAAATGGATTGGATTTGAGGTGCAGATAGGTTGCCGTTCAGTTTTGCTTGTGGATTTTGGGAAAACTTATAATAAACTCAGACTGTGTTATGGGTGCATTTGTAGAACCAGAATAGATGAGTCTGAAGGTGCTTTTTTCTGATGCAGTACAGCACTCAGGATAAAAATAGTTGCTAGACTCTTCTGTGGTAGTGTCTGAAGGATGGTGGATTTTTGCTTTAAGGAAAGGTAAAGCAGAGGTCAGTTCTGCTGACTACAAGTGTTTTTGTATGGAAAAGGAAATCTTTTGAAGTCTGACAATGTAGTACTGTGTTGTTTATCTGACAGTAAATCCAAATGTCTTTTTATTCAGATGTTTTTTCTCTCTCAAAGGACTTTAGAGCAGATTCCTCTTCCTTTTGTTCCCACGTGGTAGTGTCCACGCATGGCTAAAGCAGATACCTGTATCCACTTCTTTTTGGACAGTGAGAAGATGGGGAGTATGTTGTAGAAATTGTAAGATAGTTTCTGAATAACTATGGTTAGATTTCCTCCAGAGAAAGAAACTACCAGATCACCACTTCAGTGAAAACATATGTTTACTGTCCTTTTCCAAATATATATATAAAAAAATCTGCTAGATCACTAGAGCAGTCTGTTCCTCATTACAAAAGCTGAGAAAGAGGCCCCAGATAAAAAGGCAGAGATAATCAAGATAGGTGTTTTTTACTCTTTGACAAATAGGTTATGTTTTCATTAATAAGCTCTTACTTTTTATGTATGCGGTAAAGTGATATGAAAAGAATTGCATAGATCTGCATTATTAGAAAATAAATGAGTAGTTTTTAACAAACAAGAAGTACTTAATCCTGGCTTGGTTGGATCTGGTTGACAGATCTTGCTTTCTGTCTCCGCAGGGAGACAGTCTAGTGTCTGCGGTCCATAGTGTGTTTGTAGTCTTCTGTACTTGAACAGAGGGGAGTGTCTACATTAGCTTTCTGCAAGGTTCCTCTTTTAATTTTATATGCATCACCAGTTACTTTCCAGTTTAGCCTCATTTTCATTATATCTTGTTGAAATTACTTCTCTGTACATGTTAAGTTCTTCACAATGTGGCCTGTTCAAGATGAGTACTTCTTATGTGTACATGTCTCTAAATTCCATTTGGCAGTAATTTCTGACATGTGCCTAAGATTTCTGTGGCTGTTGCTTCTTTCTGCTGCTGTGAGCTGATTGGCTTGATGAGAAGTAGAACAAACAATATTTATTGCATAATTATGTAAACTAAATGAAATTCTATGTGGCTTTGGAGACACGTCTTCTTGCAGTCTACTGAAAGGCACACATGTATTTTCTGGGCAATAATATTATAAACTGAACCGCAAGAAACCAGAATAAAATAATCAGAGGATTATTATTCAACATGAATAGGCCATGGATTAAACAGCATTACCATAGTTTAAATGGCAGAAAACAAAACAGCTCTCCCAAAAGCTGCATCAGTGGATGAATGTTGATCAAGTCTGTACTGGGACACAAAAGTCATAGGCTGAGACCATGTGGCTGCCTTACATATGTTATGTAGTGGAACAGCTCTGAGGAAGGCTGCAGAAGTGGACAAGGCTCTAGTGGCATGACTCTTGATCTGGGCAGGAGGATCTGTCTGTGCTAGTTCATAGGCCAGTCTGATGGTAGATGTCACTCATTTTGATAGTCTCTGAGATGAGACCAGCAGTCCCTTCCACTTAGAAGACTAACAGAGGAACAATTTCTGGGATCAGTAAAACTCTGCAGTGTGCTGGACGTAGAAAGCCAAAGCCCTGCGAACATCCGAAGCATATAAAGATCGTTCCAAATCCAAGCTTGGATTCTGAAAGAATGCTGAGAGGATGATGTCCTGATTAAGATGAAAGGCTGACACCACCTTCAAAAGGAAAGTGATGTCAGGTCGAAGGACAACCTTGGTTTGATGGAAACAGAGGTAAGGCTTATCAACCCTGAGCGCACACAGTTCACTCGCCCTCCGTGCAGATGAAACAGCAACAAGGAAGGCGGTTTTCCAAGACAGAAGACAGGTTCAAAGGGCCATTTTGAGAGTTGAGAGAGAATGAGTGATAAGTTCCAACCAGGAACTGGTAGTGTTACCGGGGAATGCAGATACTTGTATCCTTTGAGGTAGATGCGAACCAAGGGATCCTTGAAACACAGGGGTCTCCCTTTGTGCTGGAGATGGGACGATATTGCCAAAAGGTAGCATTTTATCGATGAGAGGGAGAGACCTTGTTCCACCAGCGAGGAGAGGAACTCCAGCAGGTGGATGGTATCGAAGTGTTTGACCTTGATATGATGGAGACGTAAGAATTCCTCGAACCTTGAAAACTTGTAGGAGTAAGCATGTACCATTGAGGATTTGTGCACTGCCTCAATGACCCAGTGAAAAGCTGAAAGGAGGGAAGTTACTGGAATAGATTCCATGCTGTCAGTTTGAGGATGGCAATGTCTGGGTGATGCACGGTACCGTTGTTCAGGGTCAAGAGGTCCAGTTCGAGTGGAAGCCTCCGATACTGAAATCTTGACAGGAGGAGTAGTGGGGCGAAAGATGGTTGTTATGGCCACCACAGGGGGATGAGGATCGCTGACACTTTGTCCCAATGACGTTTCTCTAGAACTTTTGTAATTAGAAGAAACGGAGGAAACAGGTAGATCACTGGGCCCTTCCAGTGGAAAAGAACACATCTCCCAGAGACCCCAGTCATTCTCCTTCTCTCGAGTAGAAGATATGACAGTGAATGTTGGACACCGAGGCAAACAGGCTGATGTCTGGGGCTGCCCAAATGGTGAAGATCTCTCTGAGGACTGATGAGTTGAGCCTCCATTCATGAAAAATCTCCAGGGTTTGGCTGAGGTGGTCTGCTGTCATGTTCTGGATCCCTGGCAGGTGGAGGGCTACAGGGTAGATGCAGCATGGAATGCACCAAGACCAAAGTTCAAGAACTAGATCGAGCAAAATTTTTGATTGTGTGCCCCCTTGTTTGTTGATATAATACGTGACCGTAGTATTGTCTGTCAGTATCTGTATGATCTGTCCGGTGACCACGTCCTTGAAGGCTCTTAGCACCTCGACGACTGCTCGCAGTTCGAGTGCGCTGATGTGGAGTACACGAGTCCATTTCAACCAGCAGCCTCTAACTGTCAGATGTCGTGAATGGGTGCCCCAGCCTTCTAGAGATGCACAGGTCATTATCAACACTGTGGGTTCCGGGTAGTGGAACGGCATTCTGGCCATGGTATTTTGAAGGTCCTTCCACCAGATGAGGGATTGAAGGACTTGCCTCAGTATGGAAAGGCATCGGTCTGGACTGTCGAGGGGATCGAAAGCGTCCAGGAACCAGTTCTGTAGGGGCCACATATGCATCCTGGAGAGGGGAACGACAGCTGTCGTCGATGCCATGAGGCCAAGAAAAACCTGGATCAAGCGGGCAGGGGCCCGATGGTTTTGCTGTAGCATTGAAATCGCCTTGGAAAGGCAGAGGATGCAATCTCGCGGTGGAAAGGCAAGTTGTTGGACAGAGTCAAGAACTGCTCCAACGAACTGGATGCGTTGTGTCGGTTGGAAGTGAGACTTGTCCAAGTTGATCATGAGACCTAGTTGTCAAAGAGGATGAACAGATATCTTGAGGCTGTGGAGAAGTTGTGTTCTGGAGTGGGTGATGATCAGCCATTTGTCTATGTAGGGAAAGAGGACGATCCCGCATCTCCGAAGAGCTGCTGCCACATACATATGGTAAAGACCCTCAATGCCATGTTCAGCCAAAGGGAAGCACTAGAAAACTGAATGCTTTTTTGCCGATCATAAAGGCAAGAAACCTCCTGTGACTTGGACAGATGGCAATATGAAAGTATGCATCCTTTAGACCCAGCGTGGTGAACCAGTCACTCTCCTGAAGGAGGGGAAGGATAGACTTTAAGGACACCATCCGGAACTTGCGAGGTCTGCCGTATCTGTTTACACCTCTGAAGTCTAAGACGGGATGCATGCCGCCCCCTTTTTTGGAGACCAGAAGATATCTGGATGAGAAGCTGGTTTTGAGGGTGGAGAGTGGAACCTGTTCTATCACACCTTTCTATCGAAAAGCACGTATCTCTTTCAGCGGGGGGAGGCTGACAGCGGGGTCACATGGATACGGCCTACCAGAGGTCTCAAGGAAAACTCGATGGCATGGCCTTCCACTACGATCTCGAGAACCCAGGAATCCATTGTGATGGCTGACCAGGTTTTGAAGTGTTCTCTGAGTATGGACCTGAAGAACGGAGTGGGAGCCCGCTGAGTGGGTGGAGGTGATGGTGTGGATATCTCAATGTCTGTAGTGTCAGGAGAGTCAGATGTAGATGACCCTGCAGTGGCAGTGTCTGGCATGGCAGAATTGTCCTCGACACCATCAAACTCTGTGCTTGGGAAAGTCGGTCTTCTTCTTGTAGACAGCCTTTGTAGGGCGTGATGGAAAGTGTCAGGAAGGCTGGGTCGGTGAAGGTTGAGAAAAACGCGGTGACAGATAGGGGCTATATGCATGATGAGTTGAGGGTCGGTACCAGCGGTATCGGTGTCTCTAGGTTTACTGATGCTGCGGCTGCATCCTGTACTTTCTGATGGAGGAGCGCATCTTGTGAATGTGTTCGAGTTTTTCATCGGTGGCGCTATTGAATAGCCCTGCTGAGTCAAATGAAAGATCTTCGACCAGAGCCTGAGAAGGTTGAGAAAGTCCCGAAGAGCGAAGCCATGAATGGTGTCATAGCGATACCGAGGATACGAAGGCCTGGAGGCACAGTCAACAATATGCCTTGCCATTGTGATCGGTTGATTTGTGAGGCATTAGGCTCAGCAAGGAAAACCTCTGCCATGCGTTGTTCCTCCTCTGGGAGTCTGATGACGAAGACTCTGGTTTTGTCCCATAGCCACTGGTGATATGTGGACATTCATGCCAAGTAATTTGCCATTCTGAAAATTGGGGCTGCGTTGGAATAATTATTGCAGCCCACAGCATCCGGTCTTTTCCCTTCTTTGTTAGATGGTGTGGCGTACAGCGCGTGAGAAGTCTTAGCCTGGGCAGTGTCAACAATGATAGAGTTGGCTTTAGGATGGTTTTGGAGCCAAGGTTCCTCTGAGCTGATCACTTTGTATAGCGGTTCCAGCTTCTTGCAGTACCCAGAGCAGAGGCAGGTATCAACCATGGCTTCTTAAAGATGTGTAAAAGGTATAGTAGAAGTGGGATGGCTGCAACCATTGGTCCTTGTTGTTGAGGCTGATGGTAGACTGGATCATCTATGGTCTCCTTAGAAGCTTCAGTGGGAAAGTTAAGGTTCTTCGCCATCCTTGCTATCAGCTCTGAGAACGCCCTGATCTCACTAGATGGTGAGATGGGTTCGCCTTGGGACACAGTGGGGTCTGGAGGTTTCTCTTCCTTATTTTCTACAGAGTTAGCAGAAGGGGTGGGGGATCTGGATGGTGAGTGATGGACAGAAATGTCAAGCATCCCTCCCCTCAACTCCTCGTGTACCCGGATGACAAGAGTGGTACATTCTGTCAGCCTTGGAGAGGACAAAGAAAGTGGTTGCTGGATAGTCGCTCATTGTGTCGCCTCAGTGCGGGGACATTTCAGAGATGGTGAAGGCTCTGATATAGAGTAAGCTGGTGTTGGTGATCGGCTCGACGCTGAAAGGTAGTTTCTTCATAATAACTGGCCTGGGACTTTACTTCAGTACCATTAAAGAGGTCCCTTATCCTAATGAGATTGTTTGGCAATGTTTATCTAATTAAGAGGGTCTAAATCAAGTTAATTTTTTAAATAAACAGATAAGCATGTAATAGGTTTAATAGAGGAGGATAAAGGGATGAATGAAATAGCCCACTGTCTCAATAGTGTAAAAAATTCTGTTCTAAATGAGTTGGCAATTTTATTAGGAATTTTTATATATATAGCAATTTTATACGGTGAGAAAATATCATCCTACATCAGAAAATTACTAGGTGATTTTTTATCTTTCTTTGTTAAAGTCCAATGCACCAAACGGTAATTCTTTATCAACTGAAGAGCTTATTTAATTTGACATGCTATATAAGTCAGTGTGGTGTAGTGATCTGAGCATTGGGCTACAACCCTGGAGATAACAGGGTTCAATTCCTGCTTGGTCATGGAAAGCCACTGGGTGGCTTTGGGCACCTTGGGCGCATCACATATGTTCAGATCAGGAAAATCCTGATAGATTCACCTTAGGGTCTCCATAAGTCAGAAATGACTGGAAGACACACAAAAACAACCAATAATATTATTCAGCTTTGGAATAGTTAGTCCACCTCTTTTTGAGGGCAAATATTTTATTGTTGTTTGAAGGTGCACAATAGCAACAATAAGTCTATAACTTCCTGTATTTACAAATATAAACAGAGCCTAAGTGCAGGCAAAAAGGCTTTCCTACAAAGATTCCTACATGAGCAAGCCCTTGCCCACTCCAAGTGAGATCCTCAGAATTGAGACATTAAGTACACATTAAGCCAACTAGCAGTATGTCAAAGTACTTGAAAAACCATAAACTGTTTCTTACACACTTGAACATCTGCCCCTCGCCTCAGTGGAAGACTGCTACCTTCTCACTCATGAAGGACTGCATTCTATAAGACCATACCTTGTTTTTATTTATGTATTTACATATTTTTATCCATTGCTCTTCCAGAAATGCTCCTAGAAGAATTTCCAAAGGCCAGAAATAAAACAGCACAAGTCTTCCTCTTTACAATCTAAAATATTTGGCATAAAAGAAAAAGAAATGGAGATGGAGGACAAAAACAAACAAGTTCTGGCATTAGATTCAACTGTTCATGGGGCTGAATCTAACTACACTGCCTTATCTCCCTGGAATTGCCTTAATAATGGCAGCAGGTATCAGAAGCAGAGGAAGCACCTCTACTAGAGCTATATCTAGACACAATGGAGTTATATTTATTTGTGTCAGTTTCCATCAATGAAACTTCAACAAGCCATCTTGTTGGAACATGCAGAAATATTTGCTCTCTAAAACCATGTTGGACATGTAGACTTGCCTCTGAACTGTGGCTAACTGGTATATAACACAGTTTATGGACAAAAGGTCTAACATTCAATCTCTGTTAACCAGGACTAGGTAACAGGAAAGCTGGTATCATAAAAGATTCCTCTCTGCCTCTAGAGATGTGCTATCAATAAAAATATACAAAGCTGAGTTCACTGGACAAAAGCCTGCTGTTAAGCAGCTTTATTATACTGATGCACTTGTAATAGAGGTGACAGATTTCAGATACAAGTGAGGTTCAGCTGAGCTATTTTTTTCTTATAGTTCTATTCTTCCTGTACAAGGAAACTAAGTACAACTGCTGTGCAATATTAACAAGGGACTCCGCAACAGAAACTAAAATCCTATCTTTAGAGAGTGTCACATCAAAACATTAGATGGTCATCCGACTTTGCCAAACATTAGCACGCCTGTGTATCTTACTGAAAAAAATACAGAATTTCTGTTCCACCAATCAGCAGTAGTAAAGAGCTAGCAATTGATCATGGTAACTCAGACAAACTATTGTCAAAATCATCACATCACAAAATCAGCACATCACAAAAGCACTGTATTTAAAGTAAGAGATTTTTCCCAACTAAACATAACATTGCAGCTTCACCATTCTAAACAAACAAAATATCATCTTAAAATGCAACTAACTTGGAAGAAATGGCATGATTCCTGATGCATTATCTGCACTGCCAGTTTAGATAACCTTGCAAGTGACCAATCTTGCATCAACAGACTTGAGAAATGTTAGAATTTGTCAATAAAGCAAAATGACAACTTAAAATTAATAGCCTTTGCTCAGTACAACAGATGATGTCATTAAAGTAATACTAAATATTACTAAATTAATACTAAATTCTAAATACTAAATGCTAAAGTAATACTAAATCAGAAAATACTACACAAATGATTACAGAAGTGTTAAGCAATTCCTGGGTTTTTCATCACCATGTTACCAATAATCACCATCTGAATAAGGTGTAAGTGAAAAGTTTCCATAGCCTTTACTGTGGGCCTTTTCGCACGGCGTTTCTTAAGCGAAAGGGCCCCTTGAGTGTCGCGTAAATGTGACGAGCGGTCTGCATGACGCACTCACATTTACATGACGCTCAAGAGCGTGACGCGAACCACTAGTGAATTTTCTTATTTTCAGCTTCAAGCCAAATATGCCGCGTGGCCGCACAACGCTCAGGGGCGTGGAGCACACTTACCTGCCATGAGCAACCTCCTGAGCCGCGCCGGTCGCGCTTCCTGCCTCAGCGCTAGCCTTCAACTCCCAGGCTGTGCTGCAGTAGGAAGGGGTGGGGCGCGGGCGGGGCACTCACACGACCAGGAAGCTGCTGCGGAGACCAAGCAGCAGGGACATGAAAGCCTTCCTCCGAAGGCTTCTTGCGCGAGCGCCGCCCCCCACCTCCACGAAGGAATAGAGGGCATGCTCATCAAATTTGCAGATGACACCAAATTGGGAGGGGTTGCTAATACGCCAGAGGACAGGATCAAAATGCAAAATGACCTAGATAGATTGGAGAGCTGGGCCAGGGTGAACAAAATGAAATTCAACAGAGAGAAATGTAAGGTCCTACACTTAGGCAGAAATAATGGAATCCACAAATATAGGATGGGGGACACGTGGCTGGATAGCAGTACGTGTGAAAGGGATCTAGGAGTCTTCATAGACCACAAGCTGAACATGAGTCAGCAGTGTGATGCGGCAGCCAAGAAAGCCAATGCAATTCTCGGCTGCATGAATAGGAGTATGGTGTCTAGATTGAGGGAGGTACTGGTACCACTCTACTCTGCTTTGGTTAGACCCCATCTTGAATACTGTGTCCAGTTCTGGGCACCCCAATTCAAGAAGGATATTGACAAGCTGGAGCAAGTCCAGAGGAGGGCGACCAAAATGGTGAGAGGTCTGGAAGCCATGCCCTATGAGGATAGATTTAGAGAGCTGGGTATGTTTAGTCTGCAGAAGAGAAGGTTAAGAGGAGACATGATAGCCATGTTTAAATATTTGAAGGGATGCCACGTAGAGGAAGGATGGGACTTGTTTTCTGCTGCTCCAGAGACCAGGACAAGGAGCAATGGATTCAAGCTGCAGGAAGGGAGATTCCACCTGAACCTCAGGAAGAACTTCCTGACAGTCAGGGCTGTCCAGCAGTGGAATCTGCTGCCTCGGAGTGTAGTGGAGTCTCCTTCCTTGGAGGTTTTTAAGCAGAGGCTTGACGGCCATCTGTCGGGATTGATTTGAGGGTGTTCCTGCATGGCAGGGGGTTGGACTGGATGGCCTGTGTGGTCTCTTCCAACTCTGAATTTCTATGATTCTATGATTCTATGAAAAGGTAAGGTGCGAAAAGGGCCTATAAATTTAGGAAAGTTCTTTCAGCAATTTGACATTCTCAAAAAGTTCGCTATCTATCCTGTTGGTTCAGCAGCAGTGTTTCTGGGACGAGGCTATGAGATGTCTCTCAAGCAAGTCAGTGGAAGACCTCCAGCTCTCAAAATATCTGAAAACAGAACGGTATTATCAATTTAAAAACATGGTAAGGATGTCCTTTGGGCTCAAAAACCTTCCTTAGATAAGGCTGCAGGCTTATTCAAAATATCTCCTAACATTTAGCACTCTTGCCTTCTTTGCATTCAGCTGGAGAGACACAATCAACCATTCTCTTTTATGCTATGTCTGCAGCCTACACCATGAAGATTTGGCTATGTTTCTGCAACAGACTGTCTGTCGAGGGCTCTGGCCTTGCCGGCCCCTCCGGAGCCTCAGAGGCTGCCGCGGAAGCGGCTCCTGAGGCGGAGGACGTCCTGGTCTCCTCGCGAGTCACGGCGGAGGCCTCCGGCGCCGGGAACAGCCACCCGGACGCCAACGAGGCCACCGTCGCCGCGGAGGAGGCCGCGGAGTTTCCCGCCGCGAGGAACGGCCGCCCCGGTGCCGTCGGAACCGCCGCCGCCGAGGATGAGGCCGTGGGGGCCTCCGCCACCGAGGATGGCCGCCCGGACCTCACCAGAACCACCGCCGCCGAGGAACTCACCCGAGAGGCCGCCGCCGCCGAAGGGGCCGCCGCCGAAGCCGCTGCCGCAGAGAGGAGCCGCCCGGACACCACTGAGGACGATGAGGCCCCCATCGCCAGGGGAGGCCGACCAGGCGTTCTCCCAGGGTGGGCGGGGCCCAGGCTCCACTCTGAGGCACCGCCCACCCGCGGTCCCGATCCTGAGGAGGCTGTCGGCTCCCCCCCACGTTCTTGCAGCGGCGGCAAGCCAAGGAGGCCCCCCGCCGCTCCCATTGGCTGTTGGAGTGTCGGCTGCAGGCTGAGGGCTCTCAGCTGGCCGATTGCTCTCAGCTGTGAGCCCGACTGAAGGCTCCCAGCTGCGCACCAGCTCCCGGATTGGCTGGCGCCGGCCCCAAAGGCCTACTTAAGGCCAGGAGGAAGCTGAGTTCAGCATGGAGCAACAACTGTTGGCCCTCCGTGTGTTGTCCGTCCGTGTCGTGTCCACTGCCCGCCGTGTCCCTGTCCTGAGGTCCTGCCAGCCAGCTGTTTGCCAGTTATACGGGTGAGGAAACCCTTTCTTTTGTTACTTCGTTTACCTGCCGCAAGGACTATCTTTGTTTGCTGTTTGCTGCTGGCTGAGGCCTCTGGGGCCAGTCCCGGCTCGAGCCTGCCCCTAGCCTGCTCGACCCCAACCTGCCGCCGACACTGTCATTGCAAAGGAAAGGCTATTGGTTTAAACAGTTTCCTTCTTATTTCCATAATATTTCAGAAGCCAAATTCACAAAGAGCTACGTGCTCCCCATATAATCTGCAAAGAATACTTTTGCTCAAGTAACATTAATGTTTAGTTGAATTCAGTTTTAATGTACAAAGTAAAATACAACAAACACCAATAAATTCACTCTTAATACACAAAATCAGTTTTAAGAGAAAACATTTTCTCGAAGAGAAGAGCAATGAATCTTACTAAGAATTCTAATCCCTTCCTAGTGAAGAGTTAAACAGAAATAAACCTCACTTTTTCATAAGGAAAAGAATATACCATTGGACCTCATCACTGGCAAGTTGCCCTGCCCTTTTTAGATTAATTATGCAAAGTTTCCAGACATGCATTTCTATAGGCCAAGAACATTATGCCACTTCTAGCTATAATCCTTTCAAAAGCTCATAAACAAAGGCTTAGCACTCAAATAAAGGGAGTGCAAAGAAAAGCCTGGGACAACACAGAATGGAGTCAACCATGGCATGTGTTCATACGCTTCTCTGCAAATTGATATTGAAAGCTAGCATTGCAGCAAGCAAAAACAACACTCTTCTGCCAAAAACCACAGTTCAAGAATACCAGCAGAAGGTAATTTTGTGTTCCTCATAAAAAATAAGGCAGAAACTCAAACTGTGCATACAGATTTTTCTACTTCAGCATAGGAGAGCCAGTATAGTATAGTGGTTTGGGGGTTGGACTAGGATTCTGGGAGAATAGGATTTAAATCCTCATACTATGGAAACCCGCTGGATGACCTTGAGCAAAGTAGCACTCTCTCTGCCACAGAGGAACGCAATAATAAACTCATTCAGAACAACTCTCGCCGAAAAAAACTCTTTGACAGGATTGTGTTAGGATCGCCATAAGTCACACATGAACTGAAGGCACACAGCAACAACCACAACAATTTTCAACATAAATATGAACAGCTAAAGCAAACAATGTACTTTAAATGAACTATTCACATATCATTATTATTGCTGTTTTAGCTGACATCAAACTGTCTTGATCTTATAGTGACCCTACAAATGAGAGCCCTCCAAGATACCCTGTTACTAATAGCGCTGCTAAGGTCTTGCAAATTCGGGGTCGTAAGTCTATCCACCCATAATGCCGTCTTCTCCTTTTCCACCCTTTTCCTACTGCCTTCAAGTTTGCCAAGCGTACAAACATCATTACTATATGACATTTATAGCTTTTATTATACCATCTGTAACATTACAAGATGCTAAAGCATTCTGTTGAAACAGAGATAGGGAATGCATGGTCCACCAGGTCTCATTGGACTGCAACTTCCATCAGTCCTAAACAGGTAGTCAATGGTAAAGAGTGATGGGAGTTCCTCTCCATCAACATTAGAAGGGCCAGATGTTTCCAATCCTAACATTAAAGATGCCCCCAAAATTTTTCTGTCTACATGCACAGGTCTTCTCTAGCTTCATTTTGCATCATTTCAGCCTTGCCTTTTGACCTTTCCTAAGCACTCAGCTTCTGTCACTGTTACGAGCTCTTCAGTTTTTCCCCTATACCTTTTGGCTTCTCCTGCTATCTACCGCTTTCTAGATCACGTATTAACAGCAACTAATCCAACTAACTACCTGAATGAATTGAACAGAATGACCGTTTGGGCCAAAAACCTCCAGCCAGTTAGAAGCTCAGCCGGCCCTTTGCCCACTACTTTCTAAACTAAGAACCAACAGATGTTGAAGAAATGTTCATATTCAGGCAGACATTACAAATGTGGATTTCTTAAGACACAAAACAGAAACATGTCATACAGTGAACTTTACCACAAGCTAAACAAGTTGACAGTTTAACAGCTGTTTGTCCGCTTGCCTTTAAACATTGTAAACTTCTCTAGTCTTAACTCCTCAGCAGAAGATAAAAGTTCTGCCTCACCTTACCATTTTGGTTTAAAAATACCTAACGTCATACTCGGTGTTTACCACACATATATAGGTTCTTCACAACACTCACTAAAATGCGTTTGTCCAATGTATTCTTAATATACTTCTCTTACTGTTAGCTGTATCAGACTTCCTCTGTAGTTTCAGTTATAAACGAAACCAAGAATAAGTAGATTATGCTTTTCCTTGCATGAAAACAACTGAATGCTTCCTGTTACCAGGCATGAAAGGAGCATGATCCACTTAAACTGCCTCCTTCTGACAAGGGATCAAAACTTATACATTAATATTAATTAAAAATTGTATTTAGAATCAGGAACATACAACTAAAGCACTTCAACCTCTGTTTAAATATTGCCAAAGACTGAAAATCTACCACATTTTGTTGTTGAACAGATCTCATAATAATACAAAGTTCTTCCTAATGTTTAGATGAAATATCCTTTCTTGTAATTTGACCCCACTGGTTCAAGTTATAGTGTCCGTAGCAACAGAAAACACACTATCTTCCTTCTTCTATATTACATCCCTCAGTATAATATTAACAAGTAATTTGTAGTGATTTTTTTAAAATTATATGTTCTTCTTCGTGGTCTCTGTGCCTTCATACACTAGGAGCTTTAGCGCCTGCGCGGTAGCGTTCGGAAACTTCTAGAGCTCATTCGCTTGGCGGGAACCCCTCCCCCATGCCGGTACTGTGCATGCCCCTCCCGCCGAGCAACGGTCTCTCCTCAGTTCTTTCTCGTCCGCCGTCGCGTACGGAAGGTTCTTTGGCTTGTTCCTCAATTTTCTTGCTTGGCTTTGCTGTCTTCACGGTTTTCGGACTATTTTCGGACTGTTTCTGACCTCTCTCTCGGACTTCCCCTCGGACTTGGTGTTTTTGGACTTTTCTCTCGTTTCGGCGTTCATCTTATGTCCGCGCTGTTCAAGAAGTGCATGTCCTGCGGGCGCAAAGTTGCCCTCAACGACGGCCATAGGGAGTGTCTCTTCTGCTTGGGTGAGTCCCACAACACTCGGACTTGCCCAATTTGTCGGGATTTTACTTCCCAGACCCTTCGTAACAGGGCCTCAAGTCTGAAATCCTACTGCTGGGAACAGTCTTTGAAGGCGATTGACGAGACCTCCTCTTCCAAGATGGCTGACAAGAGACGACCACGCCATCGACGGTATCGGCGGCTGCTGTACCGTCCACCTCGTCGGTATTGGGCTTGGTCCGGCGAGAACGCCGATATCGGCGTTACCGAGGATCCCGAAGCTGTCGGCGGCTGCCAAGTCGCGAAAGGATCCTCGACGGTGAGGAAGGCTGAGGCGCCTGCCAAGGAGACGCCTCCTAAGAAGCGCCCTGCTCCGGACGGAGACAAGGGCAAAGAGAAGGAAAAGAAGAAGAAGAGGAAGGAGAAGAAACGCTCCCCGGCTGGGGACGTTCACCCTCCCACTCCTCCTCCGACTCTGGAGCCTTCCAAAGGGCGAGGCGAACCCGTCGATCTCTGGGATGACGAGATCGAGGACGTTCCCCAACAACGCCCGGACTCGCCTGTGACAGACCCTCCAACCCTGGTGGAGGAGCACCACCGCCCTTCGAGCTGTCGCAGGTCGGCTGACCTGCAGCAGAGAGAGACCTCTGCTTCCCCGGAGCGGCGCTCCACTTCAGCTAGGTCTTGGTCCCGCTCTTCGGAGCGCCCGGTGACCTCGCCGCCTCCTTGGGAGACAAGAGAGGAACAACCTCGCTCGTCTGCCTCCAGATATACCTCGGCGTCCTACGTGGCCAGGTACGTGAGGGAATCTGAATGGAGAGAGCGCCCGGCTTCTTACCGGTCACATTCTCCATCGTACCGGGATCGGTACCACCGTGACCCGAGACGCTGGGAAACCTTCCGGAGGTCCCGGTCACCTCATCGGCAGCGCGATTCTCGCTCCCGCTCACCTGAGAGAGAGGCACCACGGTACCGTCGGCACGAAAGCCGCTCACCGTCTGACTACCGCTCCTTCAGTCGCTCTCCCTTGCCTCGATACCATAGGGCAAGAGAGCCATCACCCCGGTACCGAGTGGTATCGCCACCTTCCAGGGTTACGGGTACGGCTATGCGCCCTGTGGAGTCAGTGGTGACCGGGCAGGCTACGACCACCACAGCCTGTCAGACTACGCCTGTCACCACCAAGAGGGTGAAGTCGGTTGTGGCCCAACCGAAGCGGGACAATACCACCGTTGCCGTTTTGGCTGTGGAAAAGCCCAAAAAGGTTCAACCGACAACTGAGGTGAAGGAGCCAGAGACGGTGCAACGAGAGGACTCACCTAGCTCCGAGTCCTACGACTCGAGCGCGGAGTCTGAGGTCTCTGATGTGGCCTCTCAGGAGTCTCCTCCTCTGGGATTCGGGGAGCCGATCCCAGATTCAGCTCCAGAGGACGTCCACCAGTTCTCTGCCATGCTGCTCCGAATGGCCACTACCCTCGGCCTCAAGATCGCCGAGGCGGGGCCGGAGGATGACGACCCGGTCTTCTCCCTCTTTGAAGGGAGACAACCTGCACCGCCCCACTGCCTCTTCTGCCCCGGATTGCGAAGGTTGTCAAGTCCGCGTGGGACAGGCCGGCCTCGGCGCAGCCGATACCGCAGCGGTTGGAGCACCTGTACAGGGTGCAGAAGGATAATGCGAGTTATCTCTTCAATCACCCAGCGCCGAACTCTGTGGTGGTCGAATCGGCGCAGACAAAGGGCACCGGCAGACAGCACACTACTCCGCCGGACAAAGAGGGCAGAAAGTTAGACGCCTACGCAAGGAGGTTCTACTCCGCCGCCTCCCTGCACATTAGGCTGTCCAACACTCAGGCTTGCCTCGCGGCTTACCTGAAGAAGGTCCTCGACCGCCTTCAGCCGGTGTTAGAGACGGTACCGGATGACATCCGTCAGGCCACCTCGGTCATCTTTAATGAGGCCGTAGCCATCGCCCGGCAGCAAGTCGTCTCCTCTCGGCATGCGGTGGAAATCGCCTCTCGAGTCATGGCAGGATCCATCGGCTTGCGCCGCCATGCATGGTTGCGGCCGGCCGACATCCAGGAGGACACACAAAGGAGAATAGAAGACCTTCCCTTCGATGGCGAGGGCCTCTTCAACTCCACCACCGACCAAGCGTTGGACAACTTAGTTAAGGCACGGTTGACCGCCAAAAAGATCGGGCTCCAGCCGGCCACGCAAGCCCGCAGGCCTTCCTCCTTCCGCCAGTCCTGGCGACGGTCGTCGACCTCGTCCTTCCATCGCTCGGCCCAGTCGGGCCAGTCGAGGCCGTCCTCTGACTCGTTGGCCAGACGTCCTTTCAGGCGCCGTCCCGCTTCTTCCAAGAAGGCCTCCTCGGACGCGAAGTCCAGATTTTGACCTGTCTTGCGGTACTCCCCAACATCCTCCCTTCAGCCTCCCATCAGCCCTCGGAGACCAGCCGACCCTGACTCGACATCTATCGGAGTGGCAGTATGTCACTACGGACTCTTGGGTGCTTTCCATCGTCTGTCTTGGCTACGCCATCGAGTTTCAAGATATTCCACCTCAAGGCGTCTACTACTCCACTCCATCGAGCCTGGCCCTCCTGGAAGAGATCCAGTCCCTCCTCCAAAAAGCGATCGAGCAGCTCCCGCCAGAAGCCAAGACCACCGGCTTTTTCTCCCGGTACTTCACGGTACCGAAGGCCGACGGTACCCTCCGGCCGATCCTCGACCTCAGAGGGGTGAACTACTACATCCACCCCAAGAGGTTCAAGATGGTCACGATACCATCGATCCCGCCCTTCCTCCATCGAGGGGACTGGTTCACCTCCATCGATCTCCGAGACGCCTACTTCCACATCGCCATTCGCCCGCAGCACAGACGGTACCTCCGCTTCGCAGTCGACAACACCTGCTACCAGTACAAGGTGCTGCCGTTCGGCCTCTCGACTGCCCCAAGGGTCTTCACCAAATGCATGGCCCCGGTTGTATCCTTCCTGCGGACGAAGGGCGCTTCCGTCTACCCTTACCTCGACGATTGGCTGTTGGTGGCGTCCTGCAAACAGAGACTTTACCACGACGTCCACATGACGTTGTCGCTCCTCACCCGCCTTGGACTCCAAGTCAATCTGAAGAAGTCCCACCTCGAGCCGGTGAGGACGTTGGACTTCATCAGCGCTACTCTTGACTCCATCTCCGCCAGGGCGTACCTGCCAGAGACTCGGGCTCAAACCCTGATCCGGGCCGCCGCTCACGCCTACACGGCCCCGACGTTGTCTGCGAGAAGCATCTAGCAGCTCCTGGGCTACATGGCCGCGACTACCGCAGTGACCTATCTCGCCAGACTGAGGGCAAGACCTCTCCAACACTGGTTCGTCCGCATATTCGACCCCCTGCGAGACGAACAGACCATCCGACTGCAACTGCCGGAGGACGTGCGCTCATCCCTCCGATGGTGGCAATCGCGAAACAATCTGATGTCTGGGATGCCCTTCCAACAGCCGACACCGAAGGTGACGGTAACGACCGACGCCTCCCTTTACGGTTGGTTGCCCACTGCGGCGATCTCAAAGTCCGCGACAGATGGACCGACGACGAGACCGCTCTCCATATCAACGCGCTAGAGCTGCTCGCCGTCTCGAAAGCACTATGAGCGTTCCGCCACATCGTCGCGGGGCGCACAGTCCTGGTCCTGACGGACAACACCACCACCGTCTGTTACATCAACAGACAAGGAGGGACTCATTCCACGACCCTGCTCAACATCGCCCTCGATCTGTGGGACTGGTGCATTCGCCTGCACACGCATCCCGTGGCTGTTCACCTGGCCGGGCAGGAGAACACCACGGCAGACGCCCTCAGCAGAGACACCTCATCCCATCACGAATGGTCTCTCTCCGGGGAGGCGTTCAGACTGATTCGAGACCGCTGGGGCGAACCGTCGATCGACCTCTTCGCGACCAGGGAAAACGCAAAGTGCCGCCGATTCTGTTCGAGAGCGGGCCACGATTGCACTTCCATCGGGGACGCTTTCCAGTTTCCATGGACCGGGGAACTCCTCTATGCGTTCCTGCCGTTCCCGCTGCTCGGCCGGATGATATCGAAGATCCTCGCCGACCGAACCGACGCGATCCTGGTAGCCCCGTACTGGCCGAGGCAGCACTGGTTCACACCCCTGCTACAAGCTGCACGAGGCGACCTGCTCCGGCTACCACCGACGCCGGGCTTGCTCTCCCACTCCAGCGGCCGAGTCCTCCATCCGGACCTGCCACGCCTGGCCCTCCATGCCTGGAGGATATCGCACTAGACGATCCCGTGTTCGGTAACATCCTCGTCGCGGCCAGGAAGGAATCCACCCGTTGCAACTACCAATACAAGTGGTATTGTATACAGTGGTATTCACTACTGAGAGGAGTGAGCCGGTATCGCCTGCAGGACTCTCTACCGTCCTGCATTTCCTCCTTCACCTCCGGCAACAGGGCCTGGCGTTTCCATCTCTAAAAGTTTACCTCTCCGCGATCGTGGCATACCAGCCGCCACGATCTGCGGCATCGGCTTTCTTCAGGAACGATACCGTTAAGCGGTTCCTGAAGGGGCTTCAACACCTTTACCCGCTGGTATCGCCGCTGCTACCGCCGTGGTCCCTCTCGTTGGTGCTGTCACAGTTGACGAAGCCGCCCTTCGAGCCTATGGCGACCTCGGATGACAGACTCTTAACCTTGAATACCGCCTTCCTCGTAGCGGTGACCTCAGCAAGGCGAGCAGGTGAGATCACAGCTCTTTGATCTGATGAGCGCTTCATGGTTTTCCACAGAGACAAGGTGGTCCTGAGACCTGACATCTCGTTCCTGCCTAAGGTGGTGTCCAGTTTCCATCTCAACCAGGACATCATCTTGCCTGCTTTCTTCCCGAACCCAACGACACTGTTGGAGCGGTCCCTTCACTCCCTGGACGTGCGTCGGGCCCTGGCGTTTTACAACGATAGGACTGCTTCCTTCCGACAGACGCCGCATCTGTTCGTTTGTTATGGGCGACGTCGGAAGGGCCACAAGGTGTCCACCCAGCGCTTCTCCAAGTGGGTGGTACAGACTATGCAACTGGCGTACGAGCTCGCGAGGAAGCCTCCGCCAGCCCTGCTTCGAGCCCACTCCACCAGAGCTGTGGCTACTTCTGTGGCCCTCCTGCAAGGAGTCGACCTGCACGAACTCTGCCGTGTGGCGACCTGGTCCCAACCATCGACCTTCGTTCACCACTACAGGCTCGACTGCCGGCCGCGCAGAGATGCTCGGTTCGGACGTGAGGTGCTGGCTTCCGTGCTGTAGGACCTGACCCGCCATCTGACCAGTAAGCTACACAGTTTCCTAGTGTATGAAGGCACAGAGACCACGAAGAAGAAGAACAGGTTGCTTACCTGTAACTGTGGTTCTTCGAGTGGTCATCTGTGCCATCATACACACCCGCCCTTCCTCCCCTCTTTCTCAGGTCCCTGTAGGTTCTACGGCGGACGACAGAACTGAGGAGAGACCGTTGCTCAGCGGGAGGAGCATGTGCAGTACCGGCGTGGGGGAGGGGTTCCCGCCAAGCGAACGAGCTCTAGAAGTTTCCGAACGCTACCGCGCAGGCGCTAAAGCTCCTAGTGTATGATGGCACAGATGACCACTCGAAGAACCACAGTTACAGGTAAGCAACCTGTTCATACTTTATATATGGAATACATAGATAAGGTTATAATTGCTATCAGCAACAAGCTTCAATTTTTTTAACTGTTTGTACTTATTTTTGTAGTTGGCTATAGTTTAGTTGGTTAGTTATTTGTAGTGTTGTTACATAATGTTTGTTTTTTCATATGTATTGTTTTTGTTTTTCACTTTTAATTTTGTGTATTGCTGTATATTATTGTTTATGTTTGTTTAATAAATACATATATATTTTAAAAATCCTTAATTTTCAACTACAATTAATACTTGTTGCTAATAATAATTATGGCCTTGTCTATATACCAAAAGAAAAATTAATTGATTATTTAAAGAAAACAGTTATGATCACTTATCAACTTATTCTGTATAGTATGTTAGATTCAGTTAATTTTAAAGCAATTACAGCAACCTCAAGATCTAATATAAACTTAGATTTAATTAATCTGAACTTACACTTATACTTAAATCATAAAGATAATAATCATACTTAACTAACTTCTGTGTTTGAAGTGATAAGTAAACAACAATCCAATAAATAATAGTCAATAAATAATAGTTAATCATCAAAAAATAATAATGAACCTCAAGATTAATGGTAAATCTATACAGTAGCCCCTCCAGATTTGTGGTTTGACCTTTGTGAATTTGATTACTGTATTTGCTGATGTATAAGACCTACCGGCGTATAATATGCACCTGATTTATACGTCAGCAAAT
This sequence comes from Ctenosaura bakeri, assembly GCA_948474755.1. Lineage (NCBI taxonomy): Eukaryota > Metazoa > Chordata > Lepidosauria > Squamata > Iguanidae > Ctenosaura > Ctenosaura bakeri. The sequence continues at coordinate 66,654 of CAOLHI010002520.1, forward strand.
ACTGTTTGCTGGTGTATAAGACATACTGACATATAAGACACATCCCATTTTTAAACAGTATTTTTCAGGAAAATAGGTGGTATTACATGCCAGCAAATAAGATATTCAGAAGGCACATTCTGCATCTCTAACCCTCACGAATGTGGAGGGGCTACTGTATGTTGCAAATAATCTTTAACTGCAACAAACAAGTTACTACTGTTGATTTCAGATTACACTTCTTGTGTATCGACAAAAAAAGAACCAGAATTTTGAAATTTAATAAGTTAAAAAGTGTTTATCAATTCACCCTTGTTCTGCTTTAGATAGTCAATCAAACATTTCCATTCAGAGAAAAATTCATTTTTGTCCACCCCTTTACCCTATGTGTGAGATTGTCCATTTCAACTACAGTAGAGTCCCGGTTATCCGACCTGCGGTTATCCGATGCTCCGGATTAACCAACATCGCGGCTGCCTGGGGGCGTGGCTGCAGGCATTTCCGCGCCCCCAGACATGCCCCAACACGCCCCCAGGCCCGCCCCCACACGCCCCCAAAATGGCCGCCACGGGGCTCCGTGTCATCCGACATTTCAGTTATCCGACCGGGACTCTACTGTATTCCCATCAAAAGATTCAATTTTTTTTCCATTGCTGGAACCAACCAATTTCAAAACCACCTAGTACATCTAGTTCACATTTTACTGAGTGTGAAAATGTCATGGGGATGTTGTCAAAGTCTTACTATAATCAAAGTGCATTACATCTATAGTATTCCCCTGTTCTACTAGTCTCGTAACACTATCACAAAAGGAAATTAGATGAATCTCAAATAAGAAACTCATTCTGGCTCTTAGCTATCTCATCATTCTTGTTCTAGACCCTTTTCTCATGTCACTGTCAATCTGATGGGTCAAAATTTGACTGTTTTTTTCATGTACTCACCCATTTTGTAAGATAAGCACAGCATTTCCTTTCCTCTGGCATTCAGAGAGCTCACCTCTTCTCCAAGAATTCTCAATAATAATAGAGGGTTTGAAATTATATCTGTAAAGTGCCTTAAATACCCTTGGTTGCAATTCATTTGGTCTTGAGGACCTGAATTCATTCAAAGTAGCTAAGTTTTCCTGTACCACTTGTTTAGCTATCTTGGGCTTTAGCTTCCCATTCCATAATTTATTATTTTCGTTAGGCTGAAAATATAATTTGTTTTGGGACAAAACAGAAGCACAGCAGTTGTTGGGCAGTTCTGCCTTTTCTCTGTCATTCATTAGCAGTTGTGTTCCTTCACCATGTAGAAGACCAAATGCTTTCCTTTTCTTCCTCTTGTTCTGAACATCTCTCCAAATCCCTTTTTATGATTTTTATTTTTTTATTTTTTTTAGATAAATTTTTATTAAAATTTTCAATGAAAAAAATAAAAAACTCCTCCCGCTTCCAACATAAATTTTCCCAGTTGAATCTGAGTTTAACATTCCATTCCATATAAGCATTCAGTTCCATACATTATCTCTTTTTTACAACAATCGTAAACTATTACTTTTAGCTTATATTTAAGTATTTACATTTTATCTTTTTTCACCTCATTTTGTCTTCCTCCTTTCTCACAGCCTTCTTTCTTTTCTCCTATTTCATTCTTTTGTCCAGTTCAATACCTCTTGCCATTCTCTTTCAAAGCCCTGGATTGGCTTATTTTTAAATGAAAAAGTTAACTTTTATGTCACTACCATATCCAGGACTTTGAATTTCCATTCTCTTATATCAATATATTTTCCTTCTTTCCAATGTTGAGCATATGTCAGTCTTGTAGCAGTTATTATATGTAACAATGTCTTTTGGTGAGATCTTATTTCTCTTTGTTCCCCTAGCATATTCAACAAATAAAGTTCTGGCTTCATTTCAAGGTTAAAACCATATATTCTTTGAACTTCATCCTGTGTTTCTTTCTAAAACTTTTTTGCTATTTTGCAGGTTCACCACATATGAAAAAAAGATCCCTCTTTCTCATCACATTTCCAACATTTTCCATTCTCATTTCCTGTTATTTTTTTCAGTTTTACAGGTGTCATGTACCATCTATATAACATTTATAAACATTTTCTCTTACATTCAAACTTGGTGTAAATTTTTGTCTTCCATGCCTTCACCCACGTATCCAACTCAATTGGATGTCCTATATTTTGAGCCCATTTAACCATGTTATTTTTAACAATTTCTGGTTCCATCTTTCTTTGTAACAATATTTTATATAATCTAGAAATTCTCTTTTTCTGGTCCCCTTTCATCAACACATCCAATTCATTTTCATTTCTTTCAAACCCATATAATTTTTGATCCATTTTAAATCTTTCTTTTATTTGTCTTCATGGGAACCAGTTAATTTCATCGCCTTGCTCTTTTAATTCCTCTTCTGTACTCATTCTTAACTTTGTACCATCCTTTTTCAATAGCTCTTGATACGTCAATAATTTTCCCTGTTTTGGAACAATATTAAATGCTTCTTGGGGTGAGGTCCACATCGGAAGTCCTCTATAAAATTTGTGTTGTATTTGTATCCACACTTTCAATAGAGACTTTTGGATACAATGATTGTTTAAAGTCTTTATTCACTTTTACTTTATCATAGCACAAGTATCCGTGCCAACAAAATCTATTTCCTGCTCCTTCAACTTCTTTTATTGTTGTGTTCTCCACTTGAATCCAGTCTTTAATTATTTCTAAGCAACATGCTTGATAATATATTTTCAGCGATGGCACATCAAAACCTCCTCTCTCCTTTGCATCTTGTAACGTTTTAAATCTTATTCTTGGTTTCATGCCTTGCCAGATAAACTTTTCCCATTCTTTAAAAATCTTTTCTTCTCCTAATATTGGCAAATTTTGGAACAGGAACATTAGCTTAGGCAATAGAGACATTTTAAAAGCATTTATTTTTCCTAAAAGAGATAAATTCATATTTGTCCATTTTTCCATTTTGCTTTGAATCTCCTTCCATGTCTGCTCGTAATTGTTATCATATAATTCTTGATTTTTATTTGTTATATTTATTCCTAAATATTTTATTTTTCTTACTATTTGATATCCTGGTCTCTTTTCCAAATTTTCTTGTTCTTTTTTTGATATATTTAATGTCATCATCTTCGTCTTTTCTTTATTTATGTTATATCCTGCTATTTGCCCATATTTTTGCAAGATTTCCTTCAACCTCTGTATAATTTCCTTCAACCTCTGTATTTTATGATTTTTAATCTTTCTTGCAAACTCAAATTCATTCTGAGCTTTAGCCCTCCTTATTCTCTATAAATACTGGCTACTTTTTTTGTACTCATCTTTGGAAAATTGCCCTATGTTCCATTTATTATACATACTTATTTTAAATCTCAGCTGTTCTGAAAGAAAAGTTAGATTAATCCACATGAGTTTCTGTAGATGATTCTCATTTTTCTTTCTTATTAGAAGGGTTTGTGATTGTACTTTCCATATTTCATTTTTAAGAAACTCCAATCCATTTATGAACTTTCTTTTTCTTTGACTATTTCTGACAATGGGATCTCACCCCAAAGTCCAGAATGCATGTCTGGCCAAGTTAAGTTAGCTTTTTCTTTCTTCCGCACTATGAATCTCAGCAAGACATGGCCACTTCCTCCCAAGGTTCTCACTACTTTCAGATCATTGATTAGTTTTTCCCTTTTAGTGAAGATCAGGTTCAAGATAATTGATTCCCCCTTTGCCGTTTCTGCCTTTTGGAAAATTAAATTTTCAGCAAAGCAAGGGAGGAATTTGGAAATTTTAGATAGGATCTGACTTTCAACAGACAGCAAGGGTAATTTTTACTACATTTTTTTGGCCCATTATTACTGTATCCTTTCCTTCTGAATGTTTCGTAATTGGTTCTAGGGAAAGCATCATCCACGTTTTCGGTCTGGCTTGGAGGCCTACAGCAGATCCCTACTTGTGATGTCGCTGTTCTTCTCAAATAACTTCTATTCAGATGCTGTCAACCTGCCTTCTGTGCTCCAGGTCATGGATCTCCTTACTTCCTTGATGTGTAATGCCTTTCCTTTTCCCTCCATTTTTTGTCTCTTCCTTTTGGATAAGCTATACCCCTCATTTGGCACAAGTATCATCCCACCAGATTTCAGTAATGCCTATCAAATCACATTTGCCTTGCTTTGTTAAAGGTTCAAATTAATCTTATTTGTTTTCCATGATCTCTGCATTTATGTAGAGACTGCTGAAACAAGGGTCCATCCCTTCAGCTCCTTTGTTACTGTTATTTCTTGTCTACTGCTGGATTCACATACCACCCTAGTTTTCCCTATATCCCCCCAATATATTTCCCCCAATATTCCTATATTCACTGTAGTGACTGTCTTCCTCCCTCACAAGATTCAGTATAAAGTCCTCTTGGTCAGTGTTGTGAGACTGTTGCTAAACACTTTCTTACTAACTTCTGGTAGATGTAACCCATCTCTTATCAGAGGTCTTCTATCAAGCAAATGTTAACCATCTTCCAAGAAGCCAAATCTTTCCCAGGAACACCATTTGCAAAGCCATTTTCTTATTTGCAGTATTCTTCTTCTTCTTGAGCCATGAACTTCAACAAGAGGAATGATGAGAAAACATCTTGCACTGCAAGGCCTTTCAGTTTCCTACACAGCCTTATAGTCCCTTGTGATATGATAATGGTGATATTTAATACATCACTAATTCTCACATGGATCAAAAGGAAATAATTATGATGTCATGGCAGACCATGTAGACATCAGACCTCTCTAGTCATTTTATTAGATCTGTATTAGGTCCTCTGTCTTCCTCGGTGTTTATTCCTTCCTATAAACATAACATGTCTTTACCTCCCTGTGAAGTGGTGGGCTCCTTCTACTGCTAGAACTCTCCAGCATCATGTCCATGCTATATGAGGCGAACAACTGCTATTCCTGTGGTCCAGAACACTTCTGGTCTTCAGATACAAATTGTTTAAGTGTGTTAATGTAGAAGACATATGTATTTAAGGATTTATTGTTGTCAGAAGGGCTCCTGGCTTTCAGGAATATTTGTTAGCATTTCACAGAATAGTATAGTTCAGCTGGAGTTGGGATGGATTAATATTATGCTTTAGTGTAGGCAACATCGTACCAGTCACTTCAGACTGGCATTTCAGAAGACAAGAATATGAGATCACTTACTTTACTTGGGAACAGAGGATACACGTAGCTGTGTTTTGGCCCATTCATGAGAGGCACAAGGGGTGGGTATCTGGCTTTCTAGAAGGGAAGAAATGCTTGTTTATGCCCAATAGTTATTATTTTATTTGGGATTCTACCGTAGAAGCTTTTTGGTTGCAACAACACCTTGATTTCTCCCTGCTAGAATGCAAGCTCCATCCTAAGGAAGCCGCATTGGCCTGGGGGCAACATCTGATGTTGCTTGAGAATCTAGTGCATCACTGTCTATGAGGAGATTCCAGCTCTCAAAGGATGTATAAATTGTTCTCTTCTCTGAAATGCCTCTTGCATTTATTAATCTCTAATAAAACAATCTTTACACTAGCAGCTTGTACCAATCTTGATTTCACATGACCCAGTTCAGAACATGTTTCTGTCCAGAATAGATTACTGCTGTGTGCTGTTGGTAGTGTTTTTAAAACTATTTGCAAGTTCCATTTAGTGCAAAATACAGCTGCAAATCCAGGCGGAGGTGTTGGAAACATATCCCACAATGTTTAAAGACCTTTACTTACTCCCTGTGTGTTTCCGAGAACATTTAAAGTACTAGTGATTGTTTTTTAAGGTAATCAATGATTTAGGTCAGTTTACCTCCCAACCCCCGCAAACCCTGTCTAATGTCTTCCTTTTACTGAACATTTAAAGTGATATTTAACCCTATAGCACATTGATACTGCTACTTCATGTCAGGTCTGAATTGTGTGTGGTGGTCTTAGTGGACCAGAAAAACTAGAAGCACTCCCCGCTCAGAACCAAGGAAACTACTACCCACAGGAGGGATGAAAGAACATAGGCCATTGCCCAATGATTGGACATTACTGTTTATACCCACACAAAAATCTTACAGTATATTTGTAACAGCTACATATCAAACATAACATCCATGTCCATGTACAGAAATGACTCAGATATATCCTTACATGGTCTTTGTGGATCCAGGACCTAGAAATCACAGAATCTTGGAGTTGGAAAAATCCACAAGGGCCCTCTCATCAAAAAAGCCCCCCCCCATGCAGGAACTCACAACTAAAGCATCCTGGAAAGATGCCCATCTGACCTCTGTTTAACAACATTCAAAGATGGAGAGTCCATCACCATCTGAGGCAGTTTATTCCACTGTCTGACAGCTCTCACAGAAAAAAGTTATTTCTAATGTTTAGGTGGAATCTCTTTTCTTGTAATTTCAATCCATTGCTTCATGTTCTAGTCTCTGCAGCAGCAGAAAACAAAGCTGGCTCCATCTTTGATATGATATTCCTTCAGCACCAGGCAAGCTAGTAGTCAAATCTGCAGAGCAAGGCAGAACCAAAAGACAAACCATACCACACCTCAGGAAGACATTGTTCCTTTAATAAGTGTTGTCTGAAACAGGAAGCACTATTAAAGATAGTGTTCCAGATGAACAAATAGCTATCTTGTACAGATAAGACCAGTACAAGCCAGTGATCAAGAATTCTAAATTGTAGGCAGATACTGCATTATGCAGTTTGATGGCCTGCCACACAGGGTCACAAATAGACTTCTGGTTTTAGCAGTGGCAGCACCTGTAAGCAAGTATTCTATGTGAACTGGTTACAAATTTTCTTTAGATAGATCCTGCTATGTGGTGCCTTAAAGCATATGCAGGTCTTACATGGTTGCTTGTTATTTTGCTGGTTAAATCTGTTTTCTCTCTCTTATGTGACAGCAGCATATTTGTCCTCTACATGAACTACTTTGTTTGCATATATTACAGAAATAAGTGCTAATCCTCAGATGAATAACATTCAACTTTCATGTTAGTTTATGTCAACATAATTATGTCTAGAGGGATGCATTAAATCATTGATCCTGTAAGTTGCTCTGTGAGCAAACTGATTGCATGTGCGTTGCATCCATCTCTTCTATAGCAATAATGCGGCATTTATAGACTTTTTTTCCAGAAAAGCATTAGTGAAAGATGGCTTCTGTGGTGGCAAATAGTGGTAGGCATGATTGTAAACCCACAAGTAACTAGTGAGAATACATGTCTCTTTCTCTTTATCTCTCAGACATTTCCTCTGGTGTTTTATATTGCTGCTTGTCTGCCACATTTTATTCCTGACTTAAAGCACTGTTTATCCTTTTTGAATAAATTTGTGCTGTCTTCAAGGACTTATTTGAAAAATATATCTATAAGGGAGAATCTGCAGTTTTAAGTATGAATTATATCTCTTCCTTTCTGTGGTTGTATTATGCAAGAAGTTTGGTGCACTGCAGTTTGAAGGCACATGCCTATCAAGATCAGTGCTAGATTTTGTGTGTGAATAAGAGGATTTTTGAGAGAGATCTCTGTCTCAAACATAACTCTTGATTTACTGTCATCCACTTTTTGTTTTTTTTTTCCTTGCAGGTGTCGGCTCTGGCAATAGTGAATTCACTGAGATGTAGGGTATAGATTTATGACTTTGTCATTTTTCTTCTTGCCCTTCCATCTCTGTCTGTAAAAGAGTGATTTATTTATTTATTAAAAAGTCTCATCTATTTTTCATGCCCAACCAGCAATGCAGCTGTTGACTATACTGGAGGTTTTCTTGATATAAATCTACAAAGACAGCAACCTATAAAAGAATGAGTTGGGGACTTGAACATAGCCTGCTTTTTTCTGTATTCTTATCTTTCCTAGGTACTTGCTGATTAACATTTCCACTCATTTCCTCAATCTTTGCAGTTCTCCTACTATATTCTTAAATGCAACCTTCTTTATACAAATACAGTCTCAGCAAGAGGTCCATTTTGATTATTGGCATGGGTACTGAAAGAGAAGTGGGAGCTGAAAACTTTTGTTCCCTACCATGCTCCCAACAAAAATAATAGAAGCAGGTGTTTCTGTTTCAAGGAAGTTTCAATTTAGGCCAATGTGGGGGAAGAAAAGCAAATTCTGGTACTATTTTTAAGATACATCAGATTTACATACAACAGATATTCATTTATAGAATAGAAACAAGAGAGGGCAAAGCAAAATCACTGCAGTTCCTTCTCTTGATGAGATATGGGGCAGATTTGTTTTCCTCCCTCCGATTGCTGTGATATTCTTCCAGGAAGGCAAGTGATGCAGCTTTCTAGTGGTCATTTTTCTGTGTGATGGATGAGGACAGGAAGTGCCATCCTTCAGTGGTACAATCACAGGAAATATACAAGGATGTTGAGGAAAAATTTAAAGTATCCACATATATGTACGTTCTTGGCAATTCTGTTGGAATATGTCTGTAATCTGAAAAATTGTTCTCATAGAGGCAGTTTTTCACATTTCCCACCCTATAAAGAAACAACTGAGGAAAACAGAATGCTTGCATTGGAAGATGTCAAAATTAGCCAGTGACAAAGGCTTTGGAAAGCACTTCTAATAGCTGATTTTTTTTGTCTACAGTGGATATCCTGCCTTTTCCAAAAGTAAAAAAAAAAGACAATGTTTAATTTGAAATTATAATTGTTGTATAGAAGATAAGTGGTGCCTGGCAGAAGAGAAGACGTGCCAGTGTACAGATGCTTATGTAATATGTATTTCAGCCGGTCATAAAGCATAATGACTTTGTCTAAGGCCACCCAGTGAATTTAGCAATTGGGCTTTGGGCATTCACTATACAAAGGTGGCTGTAGAATGTGTCATTACAGCCTGAGACTAGAATGTAAGCAGCCACCTGCCTGCTTGATTCGTTTGGCTACCATCTGACATGGTCTCTGGGCATCACACAAATGAATCTTGCTTCTGTGCAGAGCCATGATCAGAATATTCTAGAGCTGCCTTCGTCCCTACCATGCATGCCCTAGCCCAGCAATGACACTCTCCCTTCAGTTGCTCTCCATCTGCCATGACAGAAACTGTATTCAGAATGTTCTCCTTTCATTTGTTGAGTAGCTTCCTCTTCCCCCTTTTGCAGTTATATTTCTCCCTTCTTTCCTTGTATCTTCAGGGTTTTGTTTCCTCTTTTGCTTCCCCCCCCCTAAATTTTCCCCTCAAGGCTTTGGTCCTTCCTATCTTCTTCCCTTTTATGGCCTCTAAGTGTTTTTTAATCCTGTTATCCTGTGCTAGAAAGGTTTTGTCATCAGATGAGCATTCTCAGTGCCTTTCTGTCTCTGTGAGAGTCATATCATATAGCAGTTTTCATTCTGCTGTGGCTTTACTTCACAGGCCCTCAAAAGTTGAATCTGCCCTCTGATATTCCATTGTTAAGATGAGTTTTATCAAGGTTGCTCATCAGGTGGCTTTGAACAAGCCCCTCTACTTTGCTGCAGGTTCCATTCTTAAATCCCCTTCTTCAAAGTTTGGAAAGCGGGATGATACTCCATTCATGGCATACCTTGCCTTGATTCAGTTTCATCATCAGTCCAGACCTTGGACCTGATTGTGGTGTCCTTGACTCTGATTACAGCTATGAAATCAGCTTTAGTCCCATCGGCTACTCTTGGTCATGGGTTAAAGGAAACCTTGCCTCTACCTCCTCTGACTCCTAGCAAAAATGTACTTTGGTTCAGTTCAGTCTGGACAAAAGTGGCATGGTTCGCTTCTGGGTCCTTCCGAGGTGAAAAAGAAGAAAGATTCTAAGAATAAGGATAAAAAAAAATCCTAATCAAAGAGACTGTCAGATTTACTGTGGATTGAAGATGATCCTGCTTTGTCTGATCTCTTGATACTGCTGACTGTTCTGGCTACCTTGTCTATATCAACTTCATGTTGAACATTGACAACTTGGCTGTACAGAACATTGTATCGACCAAAGCTCCAGGCACAACCCAACCACCAGTATCAATTACATCCTTGCTACAGAACCTTTCCGTCCCTGAGCTTGAAGAGATTCTCTTGGCTGACTTAGATGTCCAGAAGCTGCCTTCTCCTCCTGAAGCATCCTATGAATCTTAATATCCTAAGACACCAGCAACCACCACGTTCTTCTTTTCAGGGTAGATCGCCAAACTGAAAGGATTGCTCCTTCTCCAGTCGACACTTCTCTTCTTGAGGTGATCGGTATCAGGAGAAATCTGTTTACATGTCTGTTTCATATTATGATTGGTACAGACATGAAGTTTATGGGCACAGCATCCTACTACACTTATTCCCCATCTTACAGGAACAAGTGTGATTGAAATCCATATTACAACATTGTCACCATTGTCAAAGAATACCCTGGTCTCCTCTTTCAGGAATACCTTAGTTGTGTACCATGAGCCACCATTGCCTTCAGCCACATGTCCACTGTCACCATCAATATGTTCAGCTGTGCCTTCATAGCTATCACCAATACATCTACATGAGTGCTGAAATAGAGGATTTGCCTCACTATTTGTTTTCATGTCCATTATATTCTGATCCAAGAGCCAAATTTTTGGGATCAATCTTGCATCATTTGGAATCTAATACTGTCTTAGAAAAGATCTTCTATCTCCTTTCTGATATTGACTCCATGGTAACTCGTAAGGTCTCTCTTTTCACTCTGGCAACTATGAAGATCCGGGACAGATATGTTGCCAATGTCGTAGTTGATTGTTCTGGAGACGAGCTCACCTAATTATAGTTTTATTGTCTATGTTTTAACTAAACCAAACTCTAAATTTTTCTCACATACGACTATTATGTAACTTACCGTATGATGTATTTTGCCATGCTGTTTTTACATATGTATTTTATTTTAACATTTTGTATTGTATTGTATTGTGTTGCATTTTAATATTCTGTATGCAAATGGCCTTTGGTCTACGCATTAATAAATTGGTTGATGATGATGTACATGAGTGCACATCCATATCAGCTTTTTTTAAATTAAAAATTTAACAACTTAAATATAAACACAAAAACACCAAAACCGACCAAAACAATACGTCCCAAAAAAAGAAAGAACATAACAATGCTAAAAATTACACATAACTCTAAAGTAAAGTAAACACTAATCAAAGCATACTTAAACATATTTAAACTAAATTAACAAAATTAAACAAAAATGAAAAACTACAACTAATTAAGAATTGGTTCCTGCCCTTGTTGCAAACAGCTCCTAGTATATAAGTGTATTTAACTTGAGATCATTACTTAAGATTACTATTAAATTTGTTGCTCATTATATTTATGCTTGTTATATTTCAGAACTTTTATCTAATATCTGAGATTAAACTATTTTAAATTCTAAATTTCTTAAATTTCTATCAAACTATATATCAAAATTATTGGTAGATTTGAAGTATCTTTAATTAATTCTATAAGCATTCATAATTTTCTCAACAAATCTTTTAAGCAAACTATACCTATATTAAAAAAATATTAAAATAGCAACAACTTATAATCATATTTGACTTTTGTAGCATCTTTCTTATGATAACAATGAAGATAGAAGTTAAAAAGAAACAGCAATATGCAAGTTCAAAATCTTAAAATCATTAATTCAACCTCATATTCCCTTAAATAATCCATTAGAGATTTCTGTTCAGTATTTCCCTTTAATTAGCTGATAATTATTCCATCTCCACTATTGTCTTCAATCTATTAAACTATTCAGTCATTGCTGGGATCTCCATTTTCTTCCAATACTTTACATAAACAAGTCTTGCTGCCAGTAACTTCAAAATCTCTTCTTTAAGCTACTATTGTGATTCTTTAATTATATTTAGGACTTACTTGGCACTAATTCCCAGTCTTCTTCACTTAGCAACCAGATTGTCCTTGGCCACTTATTTATTTCTCTTGGCACCAGTGATCTCAACTTTAGTACCAGTGGCTTCAGTTTCAGTAGTTTTGCCTCCCCTGCCAACCAAGATAATCAACAGCAGGCCTGTGAATTGCTGGAGGATAAGTACCAGTCTGATTCGTCCTTATGTTCGTCCCCATCTTCTCTGAGATCTTTGCCTAACTGAAAAGTTGGGCATCCCACCCAGCCTCTCTCTCCTGGGGACTTGATACCATGAGTGGAACTCACTTAGTGCATGATTCACTGGGTTCTGAGTTCAGTATTCCCCCATCCTGTTTTTCAACCCAGTCTTCCAGTGCATGGATACTCAGAGTGTGTCATGTACTAGATAAATCACACTCCAAAAACACACTCAAATTAACAGAAGTTTATTCACTGAATTAGCATGAGTATCGATGACACACTTCTCCAGAAGCTGCCAAAACTGATTAGTACAGACATCTCACACTTTTATATGCAGTCGATCTAAATTCTTGTTTGCAAAGCACTTATTGGTTACTAGCATATATACCCGATGTTGGCTGGGATTTTACTTTCTCATAGGTAACACTAGTTAGAAAGATTTGAGATCCTGTATCTCTAATTCCCCGAACTGTCTTGTCCAGTATTCATAACTTTTCCCCATATTCCCCAATCCAATCTATATTCAGAGTTATTAACATACAGAGTTTGGGTTCCTGAGGGAATACACTGCCCTCCTCCTTGCTGCTAGGCCTCATCTCCATAGCAGCTAGCCTATTCAGAGCTCTCTGGCTGAGAATTCTAAAGGCCCCTCCCTGAACCACCAACCCTAGGATTCCATAGAGTCTTCACAGTCAGCCAGTCATATGAGGTCTTATCCCCTGACACAGCCAAAATCATATGAGGTCTTCGCTTGCCTGACACAGACAAACTCACAAACTTTGACTTTTATATATCAGATTGAAGCATTAGCCATTTACTTTCCCTTTCCCATGCTAGTGCCAGTCTCAGGATTACTTGACTTTGAATGGCTGTTGACCTGTCCCCAAGTCTTTCCATTTATCTCAGCCCATTCTGTTCCCATTACATCCTTTTCCCATTTTTTCCCCACTGGCACTTTCCAGCCTGCACTCTGTCAGGGTTGGTAGGATTTGGCTCCTCTGAGCGTGAGCAGAGTACTATCTGTGAACCAAGGCTTTGCCGCAGCAGAGAGTCCCAGTGAAGCAGAAAAAAATTCCACAGGCTCATTAGTTAGGCTTAGAGTACTGATTTATTGCCGCACTCTAAGATAAGACTTAGCAAAAACAGGCTTGCTTTCCAGCAATTAGACAAAGAGGAAAAACAGAAGATAACGGAGAAAAATCGAGCAGCATCTCCCCTTACAAACAGTATACTGCCAATAGCATGGCAGGTCCAGCTAGGGAGTCTAACTGGCAGCTGGTCAAGGCAAACACCAGCCTTTTTATGCTACCTTGCCAGCCTGGAACAAGTGGGGTGATCCAATCAGTGCTCTGGCATGTAGCCTTCTCTAATACACAAGACATAGCCATAACAATCCTTTTGGCCTTGCACCTAGCTGTCTGGCCACACTGCCTCTTCTCTCTGCCGTCCACTCATAGGGAAACTTTGCCTGCTGGGCAACAACCTTGACACCGCTCCTTTTCCTGTGTAGTGGATCGGCAGCTTTACACTCCATGCTCAACCATACCCAGTTTCCTGAGCATGTCCCAGTACTTCCCAGTGATGAGTGGTTTTGTGAGCACATCTGCCACATTCTCCTCAGATTGACAATATTCTGATCTGATTACACCACTCTCTATTGTTTGTTTCACATTTTGGTATTCTGATATCTACATGCTTGGTTCGCCCTCTGGTCTTATCATTACTGGCCATGTGGATGCATGCCTGGGAATCATCAAATACCATTATAGGAATTGGTATGTCCATACCGAAATCCCTTACCAGTTGTGTGTACCAGGTCAGTTCACTACACAGATATGAGAGACTTCTGTACTCTGCTTCTGCAATTGAAGTGGCCACGGAACTCTGTTTTTAGTCTTCCAATGGACCAGTGTGCCACTGTACATTATTAGGATTCTTGAGGTTGATCTCCTGTCACGCATGTTCTCAGCAAAATCACTGTCACAATAACGAACCAATTCAGGTTTCCCAGAAGGCGATACACACAGACAGTGCTCCAGAGTGCTTTTTAGGTACCTTAACACTCTCTTCACCCCCTGCTCATGTTGCTGTGTGGGCTTAGAACTTGCCCTGCCTAGAATGTTAGCAGCCAGGGACAAATCTGGTCTGCTATATCCAGCCAAATACAATAGAGATCCCACAACAGACTGGTATATTTCTTTGTCAGGGAACACTTGTCATCCACAGACTTTGTAAACCCATGTACCATGGGGGTTTGCACACCTTTGCAATCAGGCATGTTGAACCTTTGTAGCAGTTGCAATATTTTCTGCTTCTGGCTAAGCAGAAACCCATTCTCTGTTCTCTTTACCTCAATACCCAGGTACTGTTTGATGGGACCCAGGTCCTTAATTTGGAACTTTTCACTCAGTTCGTTGGCAAACCTTGTTACCTGTTCCTTTGTTGTTGTGACCAGACATAAGTTATCAACAAAGGCTAGCAGGATTTCTTGGTCTTTCCCAGACCCTTTGATGTGCACATGGGTCTGCTACACTCTGCTTGAAACCCAAGCCCTGCAAAGCACCATCTAGGCATTTGTTTCAGCAACGGGCAGACTGTTTGAGCCCACAGATAGCTTTGTTTAAACTGTATACCAGCTTTGGTTTACCAGTTTCATACCCAGGTGCCTGCTGCATATAGATGGTCTCTGGCAACTCAGCATTGAGATAGGCTGTTGTGACATCACAGTGGTGCACCAAAGCATTTCTCTGTGCTGCCAGAGCTAACACCAGCCTAATACTTTCATTTCTGGCCGTTGGTGCAAAAGTTTGGTCAAATGACTCATTTTTCCTTTGTGCAAGACCTTGAGCCACAAGCATGGCTTTGTGTTTTCTCTCCCTTGAAGCCAGAGGTTTGAGTTTGTACACCCACCGACAGCCTACCGGAGTCACACCATCTGGCACCTTACACAATGTAAATACCCCCATATTTGTGCATGGACTCCATCTCCTGGTCCATGGCATCAAACCAGCAGCCAGCCTGTGCCTTTGGCAAACTCAGAACATCATCAAAAGTTTCAGGCTCACAGGAAACTTGGCATACCCTCACACTGTTTTGCACCACAAACCTCTGTAGAGGAATGCCTTTTGTTTTCCTCTCAGACTGCCTTGGTATTTGTAACTCCCCCTCATCATCAGATGATCTGCCTCTTTTGTGGCCAGGTTTCTTCTTCCCATCAGACTGCTCTGCACTCTGAGCCACTTCTCCCAGCTCAGTTTCTGTCTCCTCCTCCTGTTTAACCCTTGAAGGACTGGCTGCTGGAGAGTGTGCTGCACTCTCAGCATCACTTTCATCACTAATTGGAAAGAGTACCTCAGAATTTGCATGCACCCTTTTCCAATTACTGTGCTCTTCAAATTGAGCATTTCAGGATATCACCACCCTTCTGTTACAGAGATCAAAGTGATATCCTTCTCCGGAGTACCCTACAAATCTGAACCTGCAGGCTTTGGGCTGCCCCTTTTCTTTGGGCTTTAGGAATGTGTACCCAGGCATAACTCCCAAACACCTTCATATGAGCAACAGAGGGTATCTTGCCATGCAGTTTTTCGAAGGGAGTTATCTTTATGACAGAGTTCCAGAGCCTGTTATGAATGTAATTGGCAGTAAGCATTGCCTCACCCCAAGCTTTCTGAGGCATGTTGGCATCTGCCAACAAGGAACTCATTATTGTCTGGATAACTGCCCCATTATGTTCTGCCACTCCATCCTGCTCCAGAGAAAAGGGGGCAGTTAGCTTGTGATTTATGCCCTTTTTCTTTAACCAATGCTGCAAACTCCCAGCCAAATATTCACCTCCCTTGTCAGCCTGGAGAGCCTTGGCTTTGTACCCATATTGACGTTCCACATAGGCACACCAATTTTTAAACACTCCACAAACCTGGGATTTCTGTTTCAGGAGATAGCAGAACGTGTACCTGCTGTAGTCATCTACCAGGAGCATCACATACCGTGCCCCATCCTGAGACTTAGGCATGGGACCAATGAGGTCTGAGTGCACCAACTGAAAAGGCTGCATAGATACCCTGGTACTAAACTTAGGAAATGGCTGCATCTTTGATTTGGACTGTTTGCAGACAGCACAGTCCAAAAAGGCATCACAAGGGTTAACTCTGCAGTCTTTACAGCTCTCAGGCAGTTTCCTTAGAACTTGGAAACTGGCATGCCCCATCCTCCTATGCAAAAAGTGGATGTAATGATCTTGCTGGGGCTTTGTACAGCTAGTCTTGAGCTCACTGACCGCCCACACAGCCCCATTTCTGATTACCTTACCCACATTTCCAGAGAACAGAACGTCATGCCCACTCAGTGCCAACTCAGATACTGACAGCGGGCAAAACTCTAATAAGGGCACATAAAGTACATTGTCAAGGTATTTCCCCAGAGCAGGAACAAAGGCTTCCCCTACACCTTCCACTCTGCATTTAGACCCATTAGCAAGGGAAACAGAGTAAATGTTTGCTTTGCCCAGCGTCTTAAACATACACCTGCTATTAGCCAGATGTTGAGAACACCCGCTATCTAGCAGCCAGAGAGCCCCTTGGGTTTCACAGCCCTTAACCATGGCTGAAACCATCCGGCAACTTCCTCTGTCCTTGGCTCTCTTGCCCTGAGTCTTTGGCACACTGCCTCTGCTGTCTGGACAGTCCTTCTGCAGATGCTTCATGGATCCACACTGAAAACATCTTTTCACAGCATTCACCCTCTTGGTAGATTCAGATTCAGTTCGGGGAAAGTCAGTGCCCTTGGCATTCTTCCTGCCGCCACTGCTTCTGCTGCTCCTGTTGATAAGCTCTTGCCGGCTCCTCTCAACATGCCTTTCCTCCTCCTCGTACAGATGCCCAGAAATATACTGCATGGTGAGGTCCTGCTCCAGCATGCCTTCGATGGTGGCCACGAACACATTCCAGCTTGCACCTAGGGAGCTCAGTATGCAATAGACTCTGCAGGCTCAGAGATCTCCTTCCCCCTCTCTTGTAAGGCAACGAACAGAGAGGTCAAATGCTGGAGATGGTCCTGCATGCACTCACCAGGCTGCAGCTGTGCCACATAGAGCCTCTTTAACAGGGACAGTTTACTCCCTGCTGTAGGGTGGATGTACATGGCCTGCAGAGCATCCCAACATGCCTGTGCTGTGTTGAGGTGCCTGACATGGTTTATCTGGTTATCTTCCAAAGCCAGAAATATGTTACTGATGGCTTTCTCCTCCATCTTGGCATCTGCTGCACTGAGGGGAGGCCTTGGGGGATCAGCGACAGCCTTCCACAACCCTGTCTCCGCAGATACATCTCCATCTTCACTGCCCAAGTGAGGTAGTTCCTTTCATTCAATCTGTGCAGGGGCAGACTCGCACTCCCTGTGGATGCCATCCCTGCAGCCTCTCTCGCCTTCCAGGCCCCTCCTGTGCCAGGACTCTCACTTACCAGAGACTGTCCACGAGCAGGCTCTCAGCAGGCCCCTGCAGACTGGAACTGGCACTTCACTTGGTCCACTTGACCCTCTGGTGCAGTGGAAGTGACTTGGCCCATAACCTGTCAGGGTTGGCAGGATTTGGCTCCTCTGAGCATGAGCAGAGTGCTATCTGTGAAGCAAGGCTTTGCTGCAGCAGAGAGTCCCAGTGAAACAGAAAAAATTCCACAGGCTCATTAGTTAGGCTTAGAGTACTGATTTATTACCGCACTCTAAGATGAGACTTAGCAAAAAAAGGCTTGCTTTCCAGCAATTAGACAAAGAGGAAAAACAGAAGATAACGGAGAAAAATCGAGCAGCATCTCCCCTTACAAACAGTATACTGCCAATAGCATGCAGGTCCAGCTAGGGAGTCTAACTGGCAGCTGGTCAAGGCAAACACCAGCCTTTTTATGCTACCTTGCCAGCCTGGAACAAGTGGGGTGATCCAATCAGTGCTCTGGCATGTAGCCTTCTCTAATACACAAGACATAGCCATAACAATCCTTTTGGCCTTGCACCTAGCTGTCTGGCCACACTGCCTCTTCTCTCTGCCGTCCACTCATAGGGAAACTTTGCCTGCTGGGCAACAACCTTGACACACTCTCCCTCCTTATCTGATACATTGTAGCATCATTAGTATTGCAGTTACATGAGATACAAAGTAGCCAGCATCATGGATTACATACATTTTAGGAAGCCTCAAAGAATATATATCATCAGACTCTTTTTACTCTTTGTGCACTGAGATATCTTATACGTGTTTCCTTTCTCAGGGGTAATATGACAGGGAGACCTGGCAACCTGACTGCAATGCTAGCACTTCTACCTGATCTTCTGGACCTCATTAAGTGATCTTGGAACAAACCTAATAACTCCTACCAACTTTGTAATGCCTTGAGAATCCATACTGGATTCAAGAAGACACTTATCATTACTCTTTTCTCACCTGATTCCTAACTCAATAGTTGTTGAGGCTTCCCAGATGAATTCCACTCCAGTTGACAAAAAAAGTAGATTTTTGTACATCTTTGAGCACTGGAGAGTTTCTTCAGAAGATCTTAGAGCAATAATGGGCTGATAAAGGATTACATGGTCATTCAAATAGCCTGAACCCAACCCATTAGCCATTAGCACTTTGAATTGTGCCTGGAAATGGACCAGTATAGCTGTTGCAGGAAAGGAGTTGTATGCTTCTTGTAGCCAGCCTCAGTTAGCAGTTTGTGTGCAGCTCAGATAATTTACAATTTCTGAACAATTTTGAAAGGCAGCCCCACGTAGATCACATTACAATAATCCAAATGGGATGTAACCAAGGCATGTACCACTATGGCCAGATCCAGCTTCTCCAGAAACAGGTACAACTGGCACACTAATTTTAATTGTGCAATGCACTCCTGGTCACTACTGAAATCTGGGCCCCAGGTTCAGGAATGAATCCAGGAGTACCCCAAACTTGCAAACCTCAGTTTTCAGGGGGAGTATAACACAGGCTGAATCCCTATTCCCAGATCTTCATTTTGTCTCATCAGGAGCACCTCTGCCTCATCTGGATTAAGCTTCAATTTATTCACTCTCATCCAGTCCATTACAGCTGCCAAGTACTGGTTTAGCATAGCAACAGTTTCCTTGGAATTAGGTGGAAATGAGTAACAAAGCTGGGTATCATCAGGATGCTGGTGACAGCTGATCCCAAAACTCTTGACAACCTCTCCTGGCAGTTTCCCGTAGTTGTTAAAAAGCATAGGAAATAATGCCCAGAGGGATTCTACAGGCTAATGGCCAAGGGGTTGAACAGGAATCCTCTAGCACTACTCTCTGAGAGCACCCCTCCAAGAAAGAATGGAGCCACTGTGGAGCAGTATCTCCGAAGCCTCATCCCAGAGAACTGACCCAGAAGGATACCATGGTCAATGGTATTTGAAAGCTGCCGAGAGGTCTAGCATAACCGACAGAGAGAATTTGTTTCATGCCATTGAATTCTCTGCCCACTCTCCCACTGGTGTTTGTCAGTTTACTTCACTCTCCAGAATTCTAAGAGATCACTACCTTTCTGAAAGAAGATGGTGTAGAGAGAAGTACAATCAGATATGAGCAAACTAGTTATTTTCCAGATATTTCACAGTACAGAAGAGACATGGAGAACTTTCAGCAATTTTTGGATGTTTGAAGAGTCAAATCACTACATCCGCCCTCAGAACTTCAGAATGATCACTCTCCAATCCATCCTTCCTTTTCTTCACTGGGAAACCAGGAAACTGGTGTGGTTTGTTAGACCCTAGGGAAGACTATATTCACATTTCCATATGGCCTCAGTATTGCAGGTTTCTCAGGTTATTGATTGGTCCAAAGCTCTACCCTTTGGTCTGTTCATGGCACTGAGAATCTTCATTAAGTCCGTGGCAGTAGTGATTTCCTCTGTGCCCTCACACAACCCAGTATCATCCCCTCTTATTCAGGTTCCTTGTTGCCCCTTGGAAGTCTTTGGAAGGGTTAAGACATGCTTGTTTGGGAGGAAACGTGACTTTGTTGTTATTTAGTTGACGTTGGTTTTATTTTATTGTTATTTTAAATGTGCAGTTCTTGCTGTATTATTTATAAAGCTTGAGCATCACTTTCAGGATTTTTGTCAAAAAGTAGGATATAAATCTACTACTACTACTATAGGATATAAATCTACTACTACTTGCTGTATTATTTATAAAGCTTGAGCATCACTTTCAGGATTTTTGTCAAAAAGTAGGATATAAATCTACTACTACTACTATAGGATATAAATCTACTACTACTACTATAAATCTACTACAGAAACAAATGAACAGACAAATAAAATTATCTTTAGTGGACTTACTTTTGTTAACTACACTAATACACGCTCAAGGATGACTGCATCGATAAACCACTGTGTGGAGGTTTAAACCAGATGTTATTCCCTCTAGACTGTAATTTATTCTGATGGTAATTTTTTTTCTAATACAGCAGGAAGCAGTACCCAGGTTGCTTTTCTCACTTGTTATGACTAGTAGCATTCCTGGTGTGATATGCAGCTGCTGGTGGGATGGGGAAGGCAATTGCAATATTAGGATGGGAATGAGCAGAAGATTCTGCAGTGGCTCATTTCACTCTGCATTGGAGAATGGAAGTGAGGTATAAATTGTCCATATTCCAGGGTAATAACTGTGATCAAATGCTTGTATGAACTCATATGGGAATTGTGTAATTCAGGGATGGCAGTTGTACAGACTGGACTGTAGAATGAAATAGTTTTTGAAGGGTACTAAAACATCTGGAATACTATGTAGATGCCTTAGTAGTCTATTTTTATGTTGTACTAGCATATATATCTGTTGCCTGGGATTTTATTTTCTCATAGGTAATAGAAAGATTTGAGATCCTGTGTCTCTAATTCCCCAAACTGTCTTGTCTAGTACCTGTAACTTTTCTCCAGATTCCCCAATCCAATCTGTATTCAGAGTTATTAACATACAGAAGTTGGGTTCCTGAGGGAATACACTGGACATAACTCAAACTTACAGGTTGTTTACTTTGTCTGTTCTACTCCCCTGTTTACTTCCAGGTAGAGAACAGAGAGAAGACTTCAGTAATTGAAGCCCTCTGCATGATGAGAAGTGATTTATTATGTGAAATGCTTTCTTCTTCTTCGTCATGGACTCTGTGCCCTCACACAATGGGTTTGCCCTTGTGCTGAGACACCAACGGAATGTTCTAGAGCTTAGTCACTTGGCAAGAAGCCCTGCCCCCTCCCAGATACTGCTCATGCCCGCCAAACTATTCTCCCCTTAATCTCTTTTTGTCCACCATTCAAGTCACTCTGTCGCATGTGTTCTGGAGCTTGGTAGCTTTTTCTTAGGCCATTTCTGCCCTACACTGTTAGAATGCTATTATTCCACTTTAAACATCCTGTGGAATTCTGGGGTTTGTTGTTTACTGAGGCCAAAGAGCAATCTGACTGAGAATTTTAAAGGCCCCTCCCTAAACTGTAAACCCCAGGATTCCATAGGATGATGAAAGTGGAATAATAGCACTGTAACAGTGTAGCGGTGGAAGTAGTTTCCTTTCCTTTCCTCCCACTTCTCTTTCCTTTACCTGTTTCTCTGTTCTTCTTCTACTCTCTTTTATATGTGTGTGTGTGTATCTATTGGCCTCAGTAAACTACACATAATCTTTTTCTATACTATAATCTTTCTCTATACTTCTCTGTTTGCCTTCCCCTTCTCCCTTGCCTCCTTCCCCCTTTCTTTTGATGGCTCTACTTCTCTCTTTAAACACTGTTCCACCTGCAGTTGGAAGGTCTCTCTCTCTCTGATGCACATGAGCAATGTCTTTTTTGTGTGAGAGAGGAGCACAGTGGCAGCCACTATAAAATCTACAGGCAGTTCACCTCCAAGATCCTTCAGAACTGGGCTTCCAGGCTCTGCTCTTTTTGTTGAGAGCAGTCTTTGTAAGTCTGTGAGCAGGTGGCAAACAACATTGCCCTCTTTACAGCTGTGGTTTCGAAAATCTCCATCTCTCGCTTGGTACCAACATCTGTGCTGCCTGCATTGAGACCCTTGGTGTCAGTATTGACACCAGCACCATCAGCATCGAGACCCTTTGGTCTTGATATTGACCCCACCAGCTTTGTCTTCCTCCATGACTTTGGCATTGGCTGTGATACCTACTTTGGTGTTGACTATGACTACATCTCTGACTTCCGTACTGAACCAGGTCCTTTGGCACTGATGACTTTGGTCCCAACCCAGTATTGATGACTCCACCTCTTCAAAAGGACAAGTCCACTAAGAAGAAACATCTGGTCAATCCAGGTAACCGTGCCCCGCAGGCCTCCAAGAAGCAGAAGTAGAGTAAGCTCCCTCTTCTAACCTATAGCAGTGTCTGCTGAATCTTTGACAATGACTCTCACACCGCTGCCGACCTCAACTGCTCCTCCCTCAGAACCAGCCATAGTATCAGAGGTTCTGCAGGTAAAGACCCTTGAATTGACTATTTCTTCACAGCCATACCTACTGCTGACACAAGTCTGCTGTTGTCCCATCAGGATCATCATATTGGCCTTGTTCTCTTCAACACTCAATATCTTGGCCTTGACTTTTTAAATCCCGGTCCCGGCATTCCAGATCCCAGTCTTGACACTCTCCGTCTTGATCCAGACACACCCGATCTTGATCCTGGTGATCCTGATCTCGACAACTGTGGCGCATTCGGTCCCTGTTCTTCCTGTTCTGGCTCTTCTCACTACTGTCTCCTCTGTACCACCTCTGGTACCACCTCATCAGGTTGAGCCTCCATCACCCATGTACCCATTGTCCCTTGCTTCCACTTCGGATGAGGATAATGATTTAGATGACCCCCCTTGAAGAAACCTGGCTGTCCGGCCAAACTCTCACCTCTTATGGCAGTCCTGTTACCTGACATCAGGTGCTTCTCAGATATCGTTCTGTGAATGTGAAGGCTATTAGCCTGGAGGTTTCTGCGCCTCAAGTCCTTGTGGCTGATCCAGTCTTTCAAACAGTTGACACAGAGTCCACCAACCCTGCCGCCATTCCATTCCTACCCACACTCCAGGAGGTTATAAAGCAACCCTGGCTACAACATTCCTTGCTGCCTCAACACCTAGAGCAACTCTACAAGATACATCAAACGGATGTTGCTTACCTTTTCACACACCTGACTCCCAACTCCATTATCGTGGAGGCAGCTCAGACCAAGGGTGTGACGAAACCTCATTTGTGAAGTTAAATGTTTCAACATCTTTGGGCATTGCTTCTTTTTGGTGGCTAAAGTCTCAGACATGGAGGCCTGCATGGCTGCTTACCCAAAAAATTTTTGGAATGATATGCTGGCCCTAATTTCACACTACCCAGAGGAGCAGAGACCTTCTGCACTTCGTCTCCATCAAGAATCTCAGGCGTTCATGACACAGCAAATTCAATTGTCCCACCATTCTGTAGAGTGTGCCGCCCAGGTCATGGTGAGTGCTGTGTCCCTCTGCTGCTTCACTTGGCTGAGGTATGCTGGAAGCAGATCAAAGACCTCCCATTTGACGGACAAGGCCTCTTCAACGGTTCCAGAGATGAATCTATGGAACACCTCTCCAAGGTTTGTTTGACCGCCAAGAAGATGGGCATCCACTAACAGCAGACTCAGCAGTGCAGCTGCCACCCTAATCTTCCTGGCTTTATTGTCATACTGCTCGAGATCTCTGGCTAGATCATTCTGTTTGGGATCCACTCAGTCTTCTTTGACATGCAGTTCCTTCAAGCAACAATGGCAGCAATCCTCTAAGAAGTCCTCCTCATCCACTAAATCCTGGTTTTGATACTTTTTGCAGGACTCCACCATCCAGGTCACTCAGTCTATCTACCGCAACCCTTACAGATGTCCCTGACCTATCAGCCTATCATTCCACCTTGAGGACCATCACCTCAGACTCCTGGGTCCTCACAATAATTTGCTTGGGATATGCCATTGAGTTCTCAAGCATTCCAACCATTGGTGTATTCTGATCAACTCCCCCTCACCGTAATCTACTGAGAGAGATCGATATGTTAATTTCCAAGAGTGCAATAGAGAGCCTCTCTCAGATGTGTGAAGACAGGTTACTTCTCCAGGTACCTCACCATACCAAAGAGGGGCAGCAGCCTTTGTCCCATTCTAGATTTGTGATGTGTCAACAAATACATCTGTCCCCACAAGTTCAAAATGGTCACCCTAGCCACCACCCTTCCCTTTCTTTGCCGGAACGACTGGTTCATGTCAATAGATCTCCATGATGTGTATTTTCCTGTTTTGGTCAGGCCTCAGCATAGGAAATTTTTATGCCTTGCGGTTGGAGATGAGAGCTTCCACTACAGAGTGCTTCCCTTCAGTCTGGCCATTGCCCCCGGAGAATTTATAAAGTGCATGGCAGTGGTCATTGTCCACCTGAGGACCCAAGGTGTTGTCTACCCTTACCTGGACGACTGGTTGTTGTTGGTGTCCTGCAGAAGCAAGCTTAATTGAGACTTCCATGTGACTTTCTCCCTCCTCAACTGTCTTCAACTGAGAATCAACCCCAAGAATTCTATTCTCCACCCAGGTCGCCAAGTAAACTTCATTGGGGTATCTCTAGACTCCCACTGTGGGATGGCATTTCTCTCACTGAAGTGGGCTCTCACTCTACAGCAAGCAACATGGTGCGTCATCACCAATCCCAGGACTACTGCTCACTGTATCCAGCACTTCTAGGCCTCATGGTGGCCACCATAATGGCGACCTTGCTTTCCTAAGATTGCACCCATTTCAGTGACAGTTCATTCAGAAATTGGACCCTATTCATGACAGTCAACTTCAAAAGCTAACTGTCTCTTCTCATGTCAGAGCCACTCTACTCTGGTCAACCTCTTCGACAATCAGCCTTGGGATGCCCTTCAACCTGCCACAACTGTCCATATGGTCACCACAGATGTATTCAGGGCTGGGAAGCCCATTGCAGAACTTTCCGGGTTCATGGCCACTGGTCCAATGAAGAGAAACTCCTCTGTATCAGTGCTCTGGAGCTTCTGGCAATCTTAAAAGCTCTTATATCCTTCAAGAGGATCCTCTTTGGAAAGGTAGTCCAAGTTGTTTCAGAAATATCACAGCTGTAGCCTATATAAACCATCAAGGCAGAACATGATCCATGACTCTCTTGGACCTCACTGTCCACCTTTGATCCTGGTGTTTTCAGAGATTGATTCGTCTGATGGCCATTCACCTAGCTGGTGCTGACAGTTCCCTGGCAGACGACTTCAGCAGGAGCAGAGAGCTAGAACATGAGTGGTCAGTCTCTTGCCTGGCCTATTGCCTCATCACTGACCACTAGGGAAGCCCTGAGATAGATCTTTTCACTTCTGCGCTCAACACCAAATGACATTGCTTCTGCTCCAGGGCTGGAAAGGTGAAGGAGTTCCTTGGGGATGCCTTCCTCTTCAAGTGGACAGGGTGCCTCCTATACATATTTCCTCCTTTCCACCTCTGTCCACGTTAGTGGCCAAAATAGCAACGGATTGGTCCAACATCATTCTAGTCACTCCCTACTGGCTTCGTCAACCGTCATTTGGGCCACTACTGACAATCTCTCAAGGTTGCTGCATGCACCTCTGCGCTGTGAGGACTCTCCTCTCTCACTCTGAGGGTCAAGTCCCCCAATCAGATATTCCCCTTCCCTGGCTCACAGCGTGGAGGATAACGGGGTGGTCTCCTCTACTTTCTGAGCTGTTTTTGAGGCCTTCCACAAGCTATCTACTAAGAGGTCTTACCAGTACAAATGGAAGAAATTCTGTGACTTTGCAGCTGCCTAGTCAGAGCCCTGTTCTCCTACTCCCATTTTGACAGTGCTGCACTTCTTCCATGTCCTGGAAGACTGAGGACTGGCTTTCTTATCTTTAAAGGCTTATCTGGCTGCCATTGTGGCTCACCAGCCCACCAATGACTCCAGTGAAACCCTGTTTACCGACCCTATAGTCAAACAGTTTCTCAGGGGACTTGCACATTTGTACCTATTGGTAGCCATGCCTCCCACTCCTTGGTTTTTATTGTTGTCTTGTCACAGCTCCTTCATCATTCATTTGAATCTCTTGTTATGATTGATGAGAGATTTGTCACCCTCAAGACAGTCTTCCTCATAGCTATCACTTCTGCTTGTTGCTCCTCTGAATTGGCAGCTCTCTGTGCAGATGAGCCTTTCCTTGTGTTTCAGAGAGACAAGATTGTTTTTCAGCTGGATATTTTGTTCTTGCCAAAGGTTGTTTCTGAGTTCCATCTTATCCAGGACATGATCTTATCTACCTTTTATTTGGACCCAACCACTCTCTTGGAGAAGTCACTTCACTTGTTAGATGTTTGCCATATTCTAGCTTTGCTTATGAAAAGGTCTGCATCCTATCATTGATCTTTTGCTCTTTTCATTTGTTACAGTGGTAAGTGGAAGGGTGAGGAGGTATGCACTCAGCAAATTTTGAAATGGGTCATCCCATCAGTGTTAAATACAGCCTGCACTGTGGTGATGATCCAGCCCCAGCTGTGACAAATTTGCTAGATACTTTGACGTAAAGGTATGGAAAGAAAATGGAAAAAATTGGAAAATACTGTTGTTTACCCTTGAAGAAGGCTGTAGTGAAGCTTTTCCTGAAGAGGACCTGCCTAATACTAGACATGTGGATACTAAAGCGCTGTTGCTGAAGTATCCCATTACTGGACATCATACTTGAATATGTGGTGGTTGGTCAACTTCGCATATATTTGGAGGAGTCAGATTATCTTAATCTATATCAGTTTGTTCCATATGAGGGTGTGCTACAGAAACATCCTTAGTTATTATGACTGGTCTATTCTGGATGAAATCATAGAATCACAGAGTTGTATTGCTTATGCAGCGATGTACCCAAACCAACTGGGCTCTCATTTGATGTCAGTTTGACGGGGTTTTATATGTCTGTGCTGCTCCCAATTAGTCTATGATGACACACTCATTTATGATTATCTGCGTTATCTGTGTCATTAATCTATGCCATAGACAGATGAAGGTCTTGTACCTTTGGATTTGATATCTACTCCAAGCCCAGTAATTTCTTGTACCTTCCTTTTTTCAGAATCACAACAGAGATTAGTATGGATTAGATTGCCAGAATGTATGCCTCTTCAGTACTGGAATGGAATGTACGGTATGCATCTGTCAGGATGGGGAACACATCAAAATCTAGAGGAGTCTGTCATCACCAGGCTGTTTTTTTATAAGTATGCTTGCAAAAAGATTGTCCCAACCATCCAGCAGAGCCAGCTCATATTCTCTTTCTTACATACACAAACACATACATACACATAGTTCCTCACTTTGTCTTTCCTCCTCTCCCTATTCTCTTGCCTTCATTCATCCTGCCCCAGCAAAAAAGGGGTTGGTAGATCCACCATTGGTGTCCATAGAACCATTTCTTGTTGGAACCTGCATGGTCACATAACACAGAATGGGATTAGCTCTTCATCCAGCAGCCACAAAGTTCCTCCAGAGCTTTTCCTCTATGTAGTAATTAGGGTTTTTAAAAACCTTCTTCTGACTACATTATTTTGCAGTGCAGAACAGGATGCAGTTGTACAAGTCTTTGGGAGCAACCAAGTACAGATGCTAATTGTGTGACCTATAACCCCTATCTATCTATCTATCTATCTATCTATCTATCTATCTATCTATCTATGTCACCATCCATCTATAAATATATTTACTTCAAGGTGCAGGGATCTGTGGGTTAGGAATTTCCCGTCAGACTTCAGCATGCAGAGAAGGAAAGATTAACCCGGATGGGAATTATGCACCCTCCAGCTGTTCTGAGACTGCAAGTCCCAGCAGCCATAACCAACAGAACCAATGGTGTAAAATGCTGGGGAGTTCCAGTTCAATAACATCCAGAGAACTGCATTATTCTCATTCCTGCTTTACGCCTTGCTTCCTCATTCCCAATGCCAAAATGAATGTATGACTGGGGGAAAAAATCACCCCTATGGCAAGAACTGAAGCTTTTTTCCTCCCATTAATTTACAGTGGGAATATGGTGTGAATTTTTATTGGCATAATATGACCAATAATTATAATTATTTGCATTTTTAGACTAGTATGTGTGTGCCATGTACAGGATAACCCCAAAGAACACACCTTGAAATTTAGAGTAGTTTATTCAAAAGATTGTCAGGGGTAACAACTGCACCCTTTCACAGAAGTTGCCAGAACTGATTTGTTTAGTCATCATACATGTTTTATCTGTGTAATTCATGCAAATTCCCACGTGCTAAGTATTAATTTGATAATAAAGTGTTGCCCAGTTTTTACAGGCTGGACCATTTCCCAGGTTTTCTTGACCTTGAGCGGTTGCTAACTCCTTTCCTGGCCCTCTCACATATATCAACACCCTTTTGTTCTCAGAACACTCTTCACACCCATTTTCCTTGCTTTTGCTCTCCAGCCCCATTCTCTGTTAACAGACATGTTCTAGTGATTTGCTGCTATATATATTGCAGGTGGCTTCTCATACATGAAAGCAAGCATAGCATTAACATGATATATGATATATGTTGTGTACTGTGTGTATGGGTGTGACCAGGTTCTCTTTCTTCATGACTACTGTTGTGACAGGGAAGCATCATGATCTGATGGGGGGAAGGAAGGACTATAACAATACACAGCTGAGTCACTATGTTCCGTAACCACTGTACTGGTAGGATGGTCTGGAGTCAAAAGCAGTAATCATTCATTCCCTACATTCCCTACATGTCTAGGACCATCCTTAACATGAGGCTCAATAAGCAGCTGACTGGGAGAACAGTTAAATCCAAAAACTCTATCCCCATTGGTCTGACTTCCCAGTTCCATCATATTTGCTACTAGTGTCAGTAGTAGGTAGCTACTTACAAATCCCTCCAAGTGGGATGTGCAACATGACAATGGAACACTGAGCATTATATTTGGGCCATAAAATGGCAGCCACCTGTTGCCATTGCTAAGACCAAGCAAAGGTAGTGACTACAGCAGCAACACTAGGAAGTAGCTGCCCTCAGGGCACCCCATTGCCTTCTTTAAAAAAAAAAAAAGGCTGCCATCTACTGGATGAGGTAAGTTGTCATTAAAGAACACACCAACATACATTAGCAGTAGGTGTCGTGAACAGTTCCTCTGAGTTTTCTTTTTACACAATCTCATACTACGTGCATCCTAGCTTAGCACTGACATTGAGCTCCATTGTACAGACATTATAAGGCACTTCACAGTACATTCTTTTCACAAATGATCAAATACATACCTTTCTTGCATGGAACATACAGCAGAGATCAGGTCTTCAAAGCAGCAAGCAATGGCTATTTTGTAAAATTGGAATGCACTCTAGCCTGCTAGTAATTAGCCAAAACTAGTTTATCCTCTTCCTGCCAATAGTTTCACTGATAATTCATTTGTGAAGGTTTCAGTTATGATCAGGGGAGGGGTGCTATAACAGAATGGGGTTATCCTTTTCTCTCATGTTATGCTCACATTAGAAAAAAATCAACTTTCAAGCTTCTCTTAATTTTGCTAGAGATAAAGAATTTAGGTACCAGTAATATCCCTCTTTTTATGTGTCTTTCTGTTCTCCTCTCCCAGTGAAGTTAAGCAACTTGGAGGGTATGCCAATTTAAAATAGGAGAATAGTGAGACATAGAAGGTTAAAATCTCTCTTGCAAGACTGTATTGCCTCAATCAGGGTTAGAGCCCTTATGCAGCTGCTTTAAAAGATGGAACAAAGTCAGGAGATCCAGTTACAGAACTCTTACATCCTTCTGGCTGTTTAATCCTCCAGATTCTTCAACATGTGAAATAAACAGATAGATGTTGAAGCTGTCACACTGATGATATCTGCTACTCAGAAACATCATTGCTACCCATAGTCGCACTGAGTCAGCCATTGTTTTCATGTATTGTTTGTTTCCCTGAGGAATCATGGGCTGTTCTCTGTGGAATCATAATTTATGTGAAGTAGCCAACACTAATTATAATGTACTTTTCATTCATCATCATTATAAATGGCTATCTGATATGATGTGCATTTGTCAGTGATGCTTGGTGTGCCTAATTTAGGTATGAAATATTGACTAAATTTAATTGCACTTTTACAGAAAAGATGCTAAAAGAACACATTAATACAGTACATTACTCTTACAATGAAAAAATAAAATAAAATCTTGAAATGATTGAATCTATCCTAATATCTAAACAGGTGATATCTAGAGGTAGATATGGGGGTGCTAATTCAAAAGAAATCTTCATTAATAGACCAAGCTTCATCTTGATGTGTCTTTCTTCTCACAGACTTAATACACATACTGGAGAAGGTGTTATATTCAAGGAAAGAAGAACAAAGCATATTTTGGGTAGAAAAAAAAGGACTGTCATGCCAATTAGGAACAAATGCGTTACTATTTCCAATCTTGCAAAAATCGTAAGATTATATTCATAATAACTGATCTGATCTAAAAGATACAAGATACAAGTAAGAAACTGAGAAAACTGTCAAGGTTTATATCAGAGTGGAAATCTTGTGGCCCTCTGTTGTTGAACTACAACTCGCAGTGCTCCTTATTATTGGCTATGCTAGTTAGAGCCACTGGGAGCAGCAGTCCAAAAACATATGGAGGGTTGCGTAATCCCCTGCTCCTTATAGAGCCATTTGGTGAACTGCATTGTTTATTGAAGGATCTGCATTGCCCTCTAAGTGAACAGGAATATGCATTCAACTTTGGGGAAAAAAGGATACAATTCAAACAATTTAAATTATGTTTTTATTCATGAGATATAAAGATTATTAAGGAAGACTCTTAATGGTAAGCAGCTGGTCTCAGAAATATGCTATCTTTCTCAACCCCACACAAGTTTCAGGCAGCTAACAAACAGCATGCTGTGATCCAAGTCCTTTTTTCCTGTTCTCAACAGAAATAGATGCACCGCAGGCATACACATAGTTTCCAAACCCAGATCACCTCTGCTGTGCACAGGCAGCTTATGACAAATGCTTTCTGACAGCTAGGTAGCCAAACAGACAGTAATAGGGCAACATGTTTAATGCTAAAATCATCTTAAAACAAAGCTCCTTTTTTGATTTTCAAACAGTGTAGTTAGATCACCCCGTCCTTCCTTCACTCCCTCACCCAAAACACATCACTAAATACATGTGATAAAACAAAGCACTAAAAATCCCCACTGCTATCATGTGAGAACAGAGTACATGTTAGTGTAATGAAGCATATAATTTCTTTACAGAGGGTTTACAAATCCTAAGAAAGACTTAAGCACTAAAGATTAATTCTGTGTTCCTCTATTTGGGGCATATTTTACAGTTTTCAGGAGAGTACAACTCACTCCTGGCATATGCTCCTGATTTATACTGATAGGCCTGATTACTACAACTTTTGTCTGAGCAGCCACAGCAAATGGTTAATCCAGAGACAAAACTGTTCAGCCAAAACTGATGGAGAGATCATAGTTTGGATCTCCTGAATTACTTTGCATGCTGAATATCTGGAGTTCAATCTCTGGCATATCTAATTGAATTGCAAATCCAGCATCAGGTAAGCAGGTGGTATGAAAGACATCTTTTTGAGACTCTGGAGAGTTGCTGTCAGAGAAATCAACACTGGACTAGGTAGTCTGATCTTATCTAAAGAAACACCTTATATTCCTAAGTGATAGCAAGCACATGTGGGGTTGGGGGTGCATTCCTGTAGCCTCATGCAAATATAGGTAAGAGGAACTATGTCACTGAAACTGCAACTGGAAAGAGGACTTAATCTTGTGGTTCTCAGACTTTAGTTTTCCAGATGCTTTGGATTTCCACTGTAGATTCTTCTTTATGGTATCTGTGACTTGCACAAATGGGTTTTGCATTTGAGCAGAGAACATGGCTAGAAAGTTCTAAAACTGAGTAGCTTGATGGAAACTCTGCCTCCTTACCATGAATGCACATGTACTAGTCTGTCAGAATTGTTCTCTGTCCACCAGGAGATGACCATCATTTGATTATTTCTCATTGCTGAATAGCTCTTCCTCACTTGATTATCCTTTTTTTTAATTAGACTTTCCTTTCCTTTCCTTTCCTTTCCTTTCCTTTCCTTTCCTTTCCTTTCCTTCTACCACAATCTAAAAACAACAACAACAAAACAAAACCCCACAGAACTTCCTTTCCCCTTTTATGGCTTCCACTCTGTTTTTAAATTCTGTTCTGCTTGTGGCAGATCTGTCTCCTTTCTGATAGACATCCTCTATGGCTGTCCTGTCTTAGTGAGACTTGTGTTCCTCAACAGTGTTCTGTTTGCCAAGGATTTATATTGCAGGCACTTCACTAAAGGTGTCACTGGCTCCCTCTCCTTTTCTTCCTTGTCAATTCTATTTGAACAGATCATATTCTTCAGTTGTTAAATTGCAATCATGGGAGTCATCCCCAAAAGTCTTTGTTATACTTATAAAGTCATATTTACCTTCATGCACTAGGATTTCAAGCTCATCTTTGTTTCCCAGTCTCTGTGCATTGGTGTATAGACATCTATGGTCTAGTTTGTTCAAATCTTTTATGAATTTTACTTTGGCTTCCAACCTCTACCTGAACTTCTCCTCTAGAATTCACATCTTTTTGTTTAGAACTAATCTCCAACCTTCCAAGGACATAGTTTAAAATGCTCTTGATCAGATTCACCATGCTTTTGTCAAAGGCATTCTTCCCAGTCTTTGTGAGGTACAGCCCATCTGTAGCCATTGGTCTTTCATCTAAGAAATCAAGACCATGGTTCCAGAAGCCAAACCTCTCTTGTTCACACCATCTGTGTAGCTAACCATTCACTTGCAGTATCTTCCTGTCCCTGTATGATCCTCTATCTTTCACTGGTAGAATAGTACCTGTGCCCCAAAACCCTTCAACTTCTTCCCTAGGGCTTCATAGTCCAAGGTGATCTGGTCAAAGGTATTCTTTGCAGTGTCATTGGTGCCCACCTCAATAATAACTATGGATCTGTGTTCTTGATGAGCTTTGGCAGTGACATCTTGAATGTGTGCACCAGAGGACCAGCACACTTTAGATTCATCTTGTCAGGCTGCCACACAGGTGCCTCTGTGTGTCTGAGTAGCAAGTCCCTTACCACAGCACCTTTCTTTTCTTCTTGCTGCAGTTAGTGATATATTGCTCTTTCCTCAATTTGCAGTGACACTTGTTCCTGGTTTCCTGTTTGGGCATCATTGCTACAGTTCTCTTCAGGAAGATGTAGGAAGCAATTGCTTAGTTGGAGTGGTTCTGAATCCCTTGTGTGTGGTCTCTTTCTGATAGTGACTGTTCCCCAGAGAGCTACCTCAGTGCTGCATTTTCCTTGGCAGTTTCTGCCTGTTGGTTCTGTAGGATGAATTCTCCCTGTTGTTCGATCCAGGAAATCCTTGTGTTCTCTGCTGAAATGTGCTGACGGTCTCTTCCAAAAGATTTTACACTAGTTTGCATTTGCTGCAAGTGTAGTCAGAGAGGTTTTCTAGCAGAAAATAAACATTGCACACACATTGAAGCAAATGACTACAGATCTTCTGCCTCTATTCATACTCCACATCCATCAAAAGTGGTTAATCTTGGGATTTAATTATATTTCTTGAAACTTTTCTGACTTTCTGCAGGTCAGGATTAAAGATGGAGAAATCTATCAGTTTCACTTTCTCCCTCATTCATTTTAACATGTTAAAATATCAAATTATTTGCATTGAATTTATGAATTCTTATGTCTTGTTGGTCAAATTCAATAGGTACAGCTATTCCAGGTACAGAGGGTACTTGTTTGCCACATAGTTGTTCAGATGAGGAAGTTGTCAGAAAAAAAGAGATTGTGACCCTAATTCAGCACCATAAACACAGCTGAATATACATAAGTTGACCCAAGAGAAGTATCAACAATTGCTAATCAAGGATTGATTTTCCTTTTGTGGAAGAAACATTCATAGTGTTCTCACAGTGTTGTGAAATGGGCAAGATCAAGTGGTGGCTTTTCACAGCAGAATGTCGTGGAACTGAGAAGGGGACACTCTCACCCTTCCCATCTTAGCCTGCTGAGGGCTCTAAAACCAGTATTCATGTGGCACAGAGGGCTGCTTTAGGGTGGTGGTTGGAATGAGAGGGGAAAATGTTTTTTTTGACCACTTGTGTAGTGTTGGATTCAACCTATGTTCTGTTAATGGTCTTACCAAAATAGGACAAGTGATTTGCAAAAGAGAGCAGTGCCAAACTAATATATTGGAAAAAGCATTAGCATTTGTATATATTCAAGAACAGGTATGGCATGAGTAAATCTATGTCTAGTTGCTGTTACTTTTGCACATACGTCATTTTGAACTAGTTTCTGCAGAAATTAGCAATTGTTTCTAATACTCTAAAACTCAGAATGTTAGCTTTTCATGCATATTTTTAAAAGTATTTTTGTGCAAAGTGCACATCTGGAGTGTGGAAGAGTTACTTCTAAACTCCATTGACTATGCTGGCTGAGGATTTCTGTCTATTCTAATCCAAAAGAGTAACTTTTCCAAGCTCTGTCTGGATCTTGAAAAGAGGGATTGTCACTAGAGGCTGAAATGGTGGGTAGCCATTTTAACACCTGAGTGATAGATAAGTTAGCAGTGCGAGATCATGAATGTAACATACTTTTTCTCTTCTCTCAGCACTAATCTCTGTTCTTCTAGATGCAGATAGCATTTTCAGGAATCTCAGATAGCTTAGGAGGTCTATTATAATGACCATGAGTTATGTGGAAAGATCTTAATTGTTATCTCTCTTTCACAGTAGAATAAATTACAGCTCATCACCCATAGATAGGAACTGTTCATGGAAGTACAGTCAGTCAGACGAGCAAACCCTGGATAGCTTTTACTTCTTCTCTCTAGGTGGACTTGAACACTCTACCATCAGATGGTGTGAAGTACTGAGAGGGGATGTATATTGCTATTTTTTGTTTTGTCCAAACTGCTCACCCTCTCCATCACTTGTGAATCTATGATGTGTTAACTCTTCTTGTTTTTATGTTGCTTAGTAGCCAGCAATTTCTTCTGCATCAGGTAATAATTTTATAGACCTCCTAAGGTATGTGAGACTCCAGAAAATGGTGTCTGCATCTGGAAGAGCCTCATTACAGGGTTTAGTGCTTTGCAAAGAGAAAAAGTATTGCATTCTTTTCCTCTAAATGTCTGTTGTACCACTCCTTTAACTATTTTTCTAATCATGTTGGTACATAGTTCCATTCAGTTTTTCTGACCTCATTTGGAATATTACATTTCTTTAGATGGCAGTCTTGTGTCTGATGAGCAATGAGTTAAAGAGAGGGTGGTATAGAGCATGAGACGGAATGTATATATGAGGAGACTGAGAGTGTGAGTGAATGCTGTTTTGATACCTCTCTCTGCAAGTGAATTGATTAAAATAAGAAATTAACACACACCATCAAGAGAGAGGTGGAGTTGTTTGAACTGGATGAGGGATTAAAAGGAAGACTGTCCAGACAGTCTGAAGAGGTGAATAAGTCTCAAGCCTGCACTCTTTTCTCCTAAAATATTAATGGGAACAAGAAGGTGTTGTGAGAGGTTTTCTACCTGCTGTCAAGCAGCTGAAGGGGAAAAGAGAGAGAGATTCAGTCAGAGACTGCAGAGATCTGCTTCTGCTGCTACCACAACCGAACCTCCTGAAGCCGTTCAGCTGAAACAAGCCAGCAGGTGCCTTATGCACATAAATTGTTTTAATTTTGGCTCATTCTTCGTGTCCTCTTGTTGTCCCCCTCACATTCATTGTCTTCTGCCCTCCCTGTGTCTCCTGTGTTTTTATGTTCCTCTGTGCTTATGTTAAGGCATCTGTGCCAATTTAGCCTAACATGAAAAGGGGAATTGTGTTCTACTGCATTTTGCAAATTTGGCTAGTAGGAATGCAGGTTTTGAAATCTGTGGCATCCTGGAAGATTCTTGTTCACAGAGGTAAATGATGCAGGAAACAGAAATAGCAATAATACCCTTTACATTTTTCTGAAATAGTTAAGAGCACAATGTAATACTAAGATTTTCATGCAGCCTTCGAATAATCTTCCCGTTCCCCTTTTCAATTTTCCTTCAGAAGCAGTTGTTTGTTTTTACATGCTGTTTTTCAAATATGGAAGTCCAGCTAACAGAATGAAAGAAACAGGAGAAATACAGCTACAGAAAATGAATTTGTTTGCAGGGAAATTGTGTAATAGGCTTGCAGTATTGATTGCTCTTTTTATTATGGGAGGTTGCTCTTTTATTATGGGAGGTTGAAAATAGCAATTAACATTTCATTTTTAGTATGGTATCTACAGCAAAAAGCTGGAAATAATGCCAGAGCAGGTGGTTAATTTGCTGTTCCGGTTTGTTTATTCCTCTCCTAAAAAACGATTAAACGTTTTACATCCTTGTTACATCCCAATATTTTCTCGCTGCTTGTGCTTTTTTGAGAAAAATGTGCTTTTTCCTCAATCATCTGTAGGGTTCAAATGAGTTCATGAAGAGGCCCTCCCATTAATTCATCTTTCTTCCATCTATTTCATGGTAGCAGTTTGAGCAAGGAAATCAGAGACATGATAAACATGAATCTGTATCTCTTTTGTATTCTGTTGTGCAGAACTCTTCACTGATGGATTGTATTGCTTTTCCAGTGTTGGTGTAGAGGATTGTAAATTATTTCTAAATTAACTGATACCTTGTTAATTCTGAAGCTTTATCATGATAGGACAGAAGGTGAGCTGCAGTGTGAGGTAGGCACTCCTACCTATAACTGCTTTAGTGAAAGAGCAGACTTATGAACACTGAATATAAACAAGCAGAATTCAGGTCCAGTTATCTGTATGTGTTTGCGCAGTACTTAGGTCACTAGAATCAATGACATTTGACTACACACAGCCAAGTTATTTACATACTTCTTAATTTTATTGCTATCGTTCTGCTTTGGTCCTTGCAAGAAAGCAGTTGAGATTTCGGACACCTTTCATTTAATTAAAGGCATTTTTTTTAAGCCAACCCCCCCACCGCCAGTCTGTTTCTTATGTAGAGGCATGCCTTAGTGAAATCCCTTCTTTACAGCAGGAACTGTGAAATACTTCCTGTCAGTACCAAAGGAATTTTCTTCCCAGATGGGATTATTTTTCTTCTTAGCTCAGTTCTGTGCTAACTGTATTAAAAAGTAGCAGAAGCATTTCTGCCACCAGTGTGTTCTTAATTTTTAATTGGTATAGGCTTTATGCAAGTTCTGAGTAAAAATATCAGAACACAGAAGATCATGGTCTATTATTTCTAAAGTCCTTGTTTTTTTCTCCCTCCAACTCTCCTAGTTCTCCTGCCCAGCCCAGGAAGCATGTCTGGAGTAACGAATACCTACTGGCTGTAACATTTGACTGTGTGTGTAGATTTCTGCACACGTATGTATGTACACCGAAGGTTGGACTGTAGTGGTGCCATGTCATCCTTTGGAAAGCTCACAGAGTACTTCAGCCTTAGGAAGTCCAGGAATGAATTTCGATCTGATCGACGGAGTAGCAGGAGGAGTGGCAGCTACTGCTGTAGTATCACCGAATGCAGGTAGTAAGAAAAAATCCTCTTCCACCTATATGTCTGTTAGCTTTTGTATATGCATGAGTAAATGGGATAAGGGGTGCATTTGTCATGGTTTGGCAGAAGGAATTTTAAAAACAGAAATTGTCTGTAGTACTGCATATTTTATCCAAGCATTGAAAATTTCATGATAATCTGAATCTCCTAAACTTGTATAAACTTTCTTTTATTTAGGTTTGTATTTTCTTCTGACTTTGTATAAAACTGCGACCCTCATATAGGCAGTTAAATGTAGCAAGAGGAGATCTAGGATTCTCTAAACTATGCCAATGTGAAATAGTGTTATTGTATTTTCCTGTACAGCTTCATGTACTGGAATCCATAATGTGTAAAATGTAACATGAAATCAAATCTTAGATTGAATTTGCATTGTGGTATGACTATTTCTGCAGTTATTCGTTAGCATGTAATTTTATGTCTGTCTTATTTAGAGATATTTTGTGAACTGGAGATGTCAGTATTTTTTTAATATGGGAAAGTAGCGGTCAGTGAAGTTGTGATGGGATCTCTTGAAGTTCTTCTTGGCTTCTGAGGTGGCCATTAGTTAGATTCTTATATATGAATTATTTTGAAGAGGAGACTATGCTGCTGCTTTCTTTCCTCGTTTGAACTCTTCTCTGTTTATAAGGTTGTGTTGGATATTGTTGAACGCATTACTGAGTGCTAGATTTGACCTGTCTGTCATCTTGCACTGGCTTTTCTTTAAGTCATCCATTTGAAGCTGAAACACCCAGATTCCAGCACTGAGCTACAAAGGTGTAAAAGGGCTGAAGCACTGTCTGAGAAATATAGTCCTCAATGTTATGTATTTTTATTCTAAAGGAGATGTGAGTGTCTTCAGACCTAGGTAGCTCATTGTGCTAGATATGCTGGGTTAACCTTAATCTGTGAAAGTTTCAGTCCCTGATATGGACCAGTATATTACAGGCTATAGCCAAATAAAAATGATCAGTGTTAGCCCTTTGGAATATACACATACAACACAGTCCCAGTTTAGTTGGCCTGTCTCTGATGTTAGCTAGGACTCACAATTGCCTTGTAATATAGGAAAAATGTAATGAAAAAATGTGATAGGCCTTTATATTAGTAAAGCTGAACAGTGTAATTATCAGTGATACTACAGAATCAGTAGATACTGATCAGCAAAAAGATACTTTTTCACTAGGTTCAGAATCTGGCTATCATGCTGGTTGGACAGCCATGTTTAATTCCTTAGATAAATTATTAAGAGAGCATTAGGTGGTGAAAGAGCATCATCTGAAGGTACAAAAATCTCTTCTAGAATGGTTAAAGTCAGTATCTTAAAAGTTAGGGACATTTGCTTCTTTTCATTCCAGAGTGAAAATGGTCACTTCTCTCTCTCTCTCTTTTTAATATAATCCATTTACAAATTACTTCCTGTAGAATGTGCCAACACTATTAACATACATTAGAGTCTTAAAACAGTACTATTTTACTGTTGCTAGTTGTGTTTAGATATTTTCCTACTGTACCAACACATTTGTCCAGATTTTCATCCTCTACATAGAACTGTATTTTATAGAAATCTTTTATATAAATCAATTGTGACATGAGTACATGTTAGGAATGATTTAACAGTAGCATTTCTCATGACAGGTATGAGGCTTGGGGGGGGCAGAAAAAGTAGGGGAAAATGGGTTTTGTCTCTTTTTTTTGCCAAAGCTATATTTTTTCCAGAAAGAAGTAGAAATGGATTATTGGATATTCTCTTTTAGAAAGATGAATAAAATATTTATGACAAGGTATTGCTATACTTGTTTCCCCCACATTATTTCTAAAACTATGCAACAGGTAGACTTTTAGGTGAGAATGTGTATATTATGTCACATCATTGCAATCATTGATCTTGGTTTCCTTTTCTCAGGTTTATTTTTTAATGGAAATGAGTGCTTTATGTCTGCTTGGCACCATGGAGGAGACAAAATAATTTGCTGTTTTAATATTGATGGCTTCTTCTGGTTTTTATTGGGGTCTCTTTTTTGGCCTTATTCACATAAACTGCCAAAACCAAAGAGGTTCCCTGTTGCTCAGATCGAGGACCTTTTAGCTCCATTTTAACAACAACAACAACAACAACAGTAACAGATTGCATATTTTACATAGCGTATTTTTTGTTCCTGTAAAAACAAAATAACTTGCATCCTGTTGTTGTTGTTGTTGTTGTTTGTAGTAGTATACCTTCAAGTTTTTTCCAACATGTGGCAACCTTAAGGCAAACCCATCATGGGGTTTTCTTGGGCTGTGATTCTGTGACGTGTTCAGGGTCATCTAGTGGGTTTCCATGAGTGGGAAATTGAACCTTGGTATCCTGGGTCATAGTCTAATGCTCAAACAACTATACCATGCTGACTCTCTTTGAATCTGTAGAGAGTGCTAATTTTGCATTTTTAAAATTTTCTGAAAAAAATCATTTTTTTTCTGGGGAAAAAATGCCTTTTTCCCATGACTTCAAAATTTCTTGAAATTTTGCTTCTCTGCTTCATAGTATGATACATTTCTCACAAATCTTTTTTTCCTCATTGCAAATCATTTCTGGAAATAATGAAATTTCAGAACTATTAATAAGAATTTTATAGAATTACATAAAGACAAGGGAAGATTGATATTTTGTACCTTCTCTTTCACATATTGCTGCATCTTTTCCACTCATGGAAGTTTTTGTTATTTTCAGCCTTTATAGCATTCTCACTTTCATAGCAGTGATGAATATCCACAAAGAAAATCAGTACTCATAAGAACATGGCAGTTTTTGTTGTACCTATAAAAACAGAAATTGGAATGTTATACTTATTTAATTATCTGTGTAACAGCTACCAATTTCATAGTGAACATTTTATTATAATCCTTAGCTAAACTGTTAAAGAAGTAATTTGTTACTGATGAGGAAC
Source organism: Ctenosaura bakeri (assembly GCA_948474755.1). Taxonomy (NCBI): domain Eukaryota; kingdom Metazoa; phylum Chordata; class Lepidosauria; order Squamata; family Iguanidae; genus Ctenosaura; species Ctenosaura bakeri. The sequence goes on from CAOLHI010002520.1 coordinate 107,253, forward strand.
ATCCATACCACTTATGCTCGTGCAGCAAAGTACTGGAACTCCATGTATCTTGCAAGTGTCTGGGTACTATTTATCTAGATTTCTGATATTAAAGGAAAAGTAACATTTATTAGTGTGTTTCTTTCATGTGTTACTTCTGTCTTCTTCATCTTAAGCAAAACTTTTAACATTGGTTTTGAATCATACTAGAAGATGACATTTTGGATCATCACACTTTGTTGAGGAAAGTTTATAGCTTTCAAGACAGTGCCTTATTCTTGTCCATTTGTTGCAAGATGCTGCTTAGTACAGCAACCCAGTGCAGCTCAGTTTCAGATCCCAAAATCTGGTTACCTTACATATATCTTACAATAGGCTTTCACAAGTTTCTGTTCTTTCCTACCTTAACATTCAGGCCTACAGAAGCACTCAGAGTTGTTTTCTTCAGCCAGTTCTTTAGGAGCATATAACAATAACAAAACTGTATAGACATAGACTGTATAGACATAGCTTCATGGCACACTACCTAAATTAACACAGAAGTACATATAGCAAAAGAATTCTTCTCAGAGAGAGTTCTGAATCTAGGGAAACTGACTTTAAGCACATTTATTGCTTCTTCTTTATGGAACCACACATATGGGCTTATCAATGCCTGAGCAGTGTGTCATTTGGAACCCTCCAGAGTTATTAGCTAAGCAATTTGGTAGTAGCCCTTGCTCCATGGGTAAATGTAATCAGTTTGATTCCTGCTCAGTCTTTCAGTTCCCTTTCCTTTGCTGCTGCAGCCACATCGAAGGAACTGTTTTCTTGAGCTTTATTTGGTTCATTTTTATGGTTATGGTAATTTTTGACTTGGTTTTCTCTTTGACTTCTCTTTGGATTGCATTTTGACTGGATTTTCAGACTTTTGTTTTTCTGGCTTGACTTATGGACTTGTTTGACCTTAGTGATGGACTGTTTTGGTTTTGGTGGTTCTGGATGGCTGATGTGCCTCAGAAATGGCTTCTTCAGCTTCTTTTAAGAAGTGTGCTCCTTATGTGGCCAAGATCTCCCTCCTAAATATGGCCATTCTCATTGCCTGTTATATATGGGTGATGTGGGAGCCTGCTATCATTGCCAGGCTTTCAACCCACAGGCATGCCAGAACTGCTCCTCGAGACTCAAAACTCTCCTTTGGTTGCCTCAGACCATTTGTTGGTGACAGTCTTATCTTCCTCAGCCCTGACTGCTTCTGGTTCCTCCATCTGGGTGGCAAAGAACTCTCTTTAAGAGAGTTCACCTTTTTCAGAGAAGAACAGGAAAACCAGCAATTGTCTTGTCTTGGAGTCTATCACTTGATCCAGAGTAACATCAATGCTGGGTAGATCAATTGATGTGGAGGTTCCTGCATCAGTAGGGCAGGAGATGCTGAAGGAACACATCCTCGGCTTCAGTCTCCTCCATCCCACAGACTTAAGTGATCCCTGCAGTCTTCTCCATTAGAACCAGCTCAAGAGAGGGGACCTTTGGCCCTTATTTCCATTGCATCCAGACATTTCTCTCTTTTAGTAAAGGCTGCAACTTTGGAATCATTCGGAACCGATTGCTATATCTGTAAGAAATCTTGGAGGACAGGAGAAGTTCCAGCAGATTGGAAGAGAGCAAAAGGTGTCCCCATCTTCAAGAAGGGACAAAAAGAGGACCCAAATAATTATCGCCCAGTCAGCCTGACATCAGTACCCGGAAAGATCCTGGAGCAGATCATTAAGCAGTCAGTTTCTAATCACTTAGAAAGCAACGCGGTAATCACGAGAAGTCAACATGGATTTCTCAAAAATAAGTCATGCCAGACTAATCTTATCCCTTTTTATGATAGAGTTACTAGCTTGATAGATGAAGGGAATGCTGTGGATGTAGCATATCTCGATTTCAGTAAGGCTTTTGACAAAGTTCCCCATGACATTCTTGCAAAGAAGCTAGTAAAATGTGGGTTGGACAGGGCTACTGTTAGTTGGATTTGTAATTGGTTGACCAACCGAACCCAAAGGGTGATCATGAATGGCTGCTTTTCATCCTGGAGAGAAGTGACTAGCGGGGTGCCACAGGGTTCTGTCCTGGGCCCAGTGCTGTTCAATATTTTTATCAACGACTTGGATGAAGGAATAGAGGGCATGCTCATCAAATTTGCAGATGACACCAAATTGGGAGGGGTTGCTAATACGGCAGAGGACAGGATCAAAATTCAAAATGACCTGGATAGATTGGAGAGCTGGGCCAAGGCGAACAAAATGAAATTCAACAGAGAGAAGTGTAAGGTCCTACACTTAGGTAGAAAAAATGGAATCCACTAATATAGGATGGGGGACACGTGGCTGGATAGCAGTACGTGTGAAAGGGATCTAGGAGTCTTCATAAACCACAAGCTGAACATGAGTCAGCAGTGTGATGCGGCAGCCAAGAAAGCCAATGCAATTCTCGGCTGCATCAATAGGCATATGGTGTCTAGATCGAGGGAGGTACTGGTACCACTCTACTCTGCTTTGGTTAGACTTCATCTTGAATACTGTGTCCAGTTCTGGGCACCCCAATTCAAGAAGGACATGGTCAAGCTGGAGCAAGTCCTGAGGAGGGCAACCAAAATGGTGAGAGGCCTGGAAGCCATGCCCTATGAGGATAGACTGAGAGAGCTGGGTATGTTTAGTCTGCAGAAGAGAAGGTTAAGAGGGGACATGATAGCCATGTTTAAATATTTGAAGGGATGCCATGTAGAGGAGGGAGAGGGCTTGTTTTCTGCTGCTCCAGAGACCAGGACAAGGAGCAATGGATTCAAGCTGCAGGAAGGGAGATTCCACCTGAACCTCAGGAAGAACTTCCTGACAGTCAGGGCTGTCCGGCAGTGGAATATGCTGCCTTGGAGTGTAGTGGAGTCTCCTTCTTTGGAGGTTTTTAAGCAGAGGCTGGATGGCCATCTGTCAGGAGTGCTTTGAGAGTGTTCCTGCATGGCAAGAGGTTGGACTGGATGGCCCGTGTGGTCTCTTCCAACTCTACATTTCTATGATTCTATGATTCTAAGTCAGTGTCAGCTTCAGTGCAGCCCAAAGCTTCCAGCCACTGCTCACCTTCAGTTTTGCTGCTTCAATTTCACCCATAGTACTATTGCCGGACCAAGGAGGACACCACTCCCTTCCGCTTCACTAGTCCATCCAGGTGAAAGTTTCATGAGGAATTGGAGGAATTGGAGGAGCTGCCTGAGTCTTCTCCCTCTTCCAAACTTCTGCTGATGCACTCACTTTCAGTGGTTCTGGGTAAGCATGACCTGGTCTCAGCAACTGACAACATGAGGACCAGATGTTGAAGATGGCAAAAGCCTTAGACTTGGAGGTAAGACAAAAAGAAACAAGCCCTGTCATCCTGTAAACTGGCATGTACAAAGTAAGGTTCCAACACCCGCATCTATTCCTTTGCTACTGTCCCTACTGTGAATGGCATGAAAGTCCTGGGCTTCACCATTGTTGATGCAGTCCATGTCTAAGAAAATAGATGGGTTGTTCAGGCGGGATCACATTAGCTTTTGTACAACCCTAAGCAAAGCTTGATCATCGAGGCAGTGGTCCAATCAAAGTCCTTTCAGAAGAGACACATTACACCTGCTGACAGAGAGGAAAAGAAACTTGACAACATGGTGCACAAGTCTTATTCTACTGCCCTCTCTATCTGGATTGCCAATAACAAAGCTTGTGTGGTAGCATACCAGCAGCTCCTGTGGGGAAAAAAATGTTGCATTTCTTGAACAACTCCCTGAAGATGACAGATGGATAGCTGTAATTCTTCAGGCTGAGATGCACAATTTGGTAACCCAGGAAATAAATATGGTGAGGCACTCTGCAGACTGCAGAGGGAATATGCTGGAAGGAGCCATTGCATTGTGGAGGCATGGATGGCTGCACTCACTGGGGCTATCACACCAGGCCAGAGTGAGGAATGAGGGCCTTCCACTCAATGAGAGTAGCCTCTTTAACACAGAAACAGTGACGAGCTTGAGCATATGCACAAGATCTGTGCTATAGCTCATAAGTTCAGCTGCCAGTCATAGGCTCATCTGACTCCCATTCTCACTATCCCTTGACACAACAGTCATCCATGTCCAAGAGGTCCTTTAGTCCTTCAACATCTCACCAATGAAGAGTGGCTGCTCTTATCATCTCAGAAGGCCTCTATCATGCCCTGCTTTGAGGACCAAGACATAGACTCTGACTCAGAAACTGAAACAGCAGAACCTGCTGAATAGGAGGAGACAGTACCACCCACACCAACGACAGAACAGCGGGAAGTGTCAGCCCCAGCAGAGAGCCCTTTTCCTTCTGACATAGAACATAACTTACTGATACCCACCTTCACTGAGCGTAGACACCAAAGGGAAAATTTACGCAGATCTCAGCGAACTTATAAAACAGCAGTCAATTAAGTGCCAGCTGCGCTGATCTCTGAACCTGTAAAAACTAAGCCATTCCCCTCCAGAACTTGTCAGTGATTAACTGACTGTTTCTCCTGCTGTGTCTCTGACTGTTTCTCTTGCCGTGTCTCTGACTTAGGATTGTATTGATTATCTTTGATTTATGAATATCACAGGAACCGTTGTTATGCTTCATATTTCTTTCGCGTCTGTTTCCCTACTAGATTAAAATAAGGAATCACTTTGTTGAAAGAACTGCTTGCTGTGCGCTTCTAATCCTTATCAGCTGCCCTTTGAGCCAGACTGAGAGGGGCAGGCTTCTTGTCTGCTAGGTACCACCTGCAGTTCTACAGAAAAAGACCTCAAGAAAAAGGCATGCAGCACCTTTGAATTCTCTGCTGGCCCTCTTCCCACATCCACTCCATTTTTCCATGACAAGCTCCAGAATTACTATCGTGCCCTGGCTGCTATCACCACAGCCTCAAGAGTCCTCGGCATTGGAGCAGGTGTGCAATGAAGTTTTGTAAATACCCATGTTGGGCATAATTGACATCACCCCCCTCCGATATAATTAATGAAGAGATCAATACTCTGCTCTCCAAGGGTACTATTACCCTTGGGTACTGTCCTTATAACAGTGGGAGTTCTTCTCCTACTACTTCATTGTGTCCAAGCAAGACAGAGGACTCTGCCTCATCGAGGATCTCTGGGGCATCAGTTTCTACACAGAGCCCAGATATTTTGCGGTGGTTTCTATTGGTTGCATTCTGCCTCTGTTGCAGAAGGGGGATTGGTTTGCTACCCTGGATTTAAAGGACATGTACTTTCACATTACAATCCAGTAATTGCACAGGCATTTCCTTTTTGTTACTGTGCGAAGAAGGGCCTTTTTTTTTTGGTGTCCTCTCATTCAGACTTTGCACCACTCCTTGGGTCTTTACAAAGTATATGTCAGTGGTGGAGGTATGGCTCCTGTGGCATTTCTGCTCGATGATAGGTACCAGGTGCTCCTGAGGACTATGCTGAAGTGCTGGCTCAACCACAGGACATGTGCAAGAGATGTCCAAGTCCCCCTTGAGTTCATGGCTTCCACAATATCAGTGACACCATTCATGAGATTCTGGATGAAACTTCTGCTGGCTTTGTTTTTATCCTGCTTCAGTCCTCTTGTTGACTCTGTTCATAGGCATCTTACTATCTTGAGGTGTGTCCTTTGGCCCTTGGCATGGTGGATCGATGCCAGAAACATAGAAGCCAGCATGCCATTTCTTCTCAGGCTATGGCAGTGTCACCATAAACACTTCTATGAGTGGATAGGTAGCCCATCCCAAAGAATTTTCTGTGAAAGGGTTTGGTCATTAGATGAGAGTACTCTACACCATCAATGCTGGCCTTGGAAAAAGGGTTTTTGAGCCTTTGAGCTTCTTCTGCATGGCAAGGTTGTTCAAGTAGTCAACAACACCACAGTGGTTTAATACCTGAACAAGTAGGCCATAATGAAGTCTGATATTCTGCTGCATCTTATGTTCCATCCATGGAATTGGTGTGTCTGCAGAGGCATCTCCATCTTGATGATCTGCCTTCTGGGAGAGGACAATGTCTTAGCAGATGCTCTCAACAGGATGTCAGTCTCTTGCCACAAGTTGAAGCTGTATACTTCAGAATATCTTCAGGAGTTTAAGCAGTCCAAAAGTGGACCCCTTCACCTTGCCCCAGAGCAACAGATTTTTTGCTGTAGGGCCCATTGGGGGAAGAGCTCATGTGATGATGCCTTCCTTGTTCATTGGGGAGGCACCATCATGTATCCTTTTTCTCCATTTCCTAACATCACCAGGGTGATAGACAAAATTGAGATGTGTCAACCAAAGAGCATCCTGTTCACTCTGTGTTTGCCTAGACAGCTGACTCCACTTCTACATCTGTCTCTAGGCAACTGTCTCCAGCTAAAATATTGTTGAGAGCTCCTGATGTTTCACAATGGCCATGCAGGCCACCTGGACTTGAAGACACTCATGCCAACCACCTGAAAGTTATTCTAGGCCTCCTTACCTGATGTTACCCAACACATCATTGCTGCTAAACATAGACCTGCCACCCAGCACTCCTATACATACAAATGGAAGAATTTTCTCTCTGTCTTGTCACTTCAAGAGATCTTTCAGGCTAGAGTACAAGTCCATCATGTGCTGAAATTTGTTCTATGCCTGTCAGATAGAGGCCTCTATCTTTCTTTCATCAAATGTTACTTGTCAGCAATCCTTTCTAACTTGCAGTTAAATGGGAAGCCTTCTGGTTTTCAGTACCCATGGTCAAGAGGTTTCTGAAGGGCTATAAGAACCTCCACTGTCCAGTGTCAAGTTCCATACTCCACTGTAGTCTTGAATTAGTCCTCTCTAGCTCTCAGGAAGCTCTCTGAACCAATGACATCATGTGATATCAGATTACTTACATGGAAGATGGCATTTCTAGTGGCTATTACATCACTCAGAAGAGCTGGAGAGCTCTGCACTCTTAGAGTGGATCCATCTTGTCTGTGATTTCAAAGGGACAAGGTGGTTATCTGATTGGACTTCTCTTTTCTGCCAAAAGTGGTGTCAGCTTATCACCTGAATCAGGAGATTATATTACCTGCACGAATGAAGAATCCAACCTCAGAGTTTAAATTGCACCCTTCATTGCCTAAATGTTTGATGGGTGCTAGCATTCTATTTGGACTGGATTGTGACCTTCCACAGGTTCCAAAGACTTTTCCTGTGCTACACCTCTGAAAGGAAAAGACTGCCAGTTTCCTCTCAGTGCTTCTTAAAGTGATTTGCTTCAACCATCCACCTAGCCTACAAACTTGTGAAGCAAGACCATCCTACTTGTGTGTGGAACCATGCTACCAGGGCTATGGCTTCATGTTCCACATATTTTAGAGGCTTCTCACTGGGGAACATAATGCAGAGCAGCTGCTCAGTCTCAGCCTGTGACCTTCATCTCCCATATAGACTGGCTCCAGAGTGAAGCTGGGAGAGCAGTTTGTTTTCCTGCCTCATATCACAGTCCCTCCTCCTGTGCTGAGTAGCTTGCTAGTCTCCCATTTGTATGAGCCACGGAGACCATGCCGAAGAAGAACAAGTTGCTCAACTGTAACCATAGTTCTTTGAGTAGTCATCACATTCACATAGCAACTGCCCTTCTTCCCCTCTTGTGTCCTGCTCTCCTTAGCTCCTTGGCTGCTGCTGTGGCATCCAGATAACTGAGAGACTGAGCAGGAACCGTGCTGATCATATGTACCAGTGGAGGAGGAGCTATCACCAAAAGGCTCAGCTAATAGCTCTAGAGGGCTCTAAACAATTCATGGTGCAGATGCAGATAACCCCATTTGTGTGAGTTCACAGATGAGCACTCAAAGAACCATGGTTACAGGTAAGCAACCTGTTCTTACATACATCAGCACTAACTGACCACTCTAAAAATCTGGAAGACCTATGTCACCTCATTGAGCACTTGGAAAATTTAGGTGAGGGACATGCTTTGCATCTGTCTGGATCCTATTACATTCTGTCCCTCTCTCACAAGTGTATAAATAGGTTTTATACCTGAAGCTTTTATACCACTCGGCACTGGATCTTAAGACATCGGTTTATTTCCACAAAAGCTCGTGCTGAAATAAAAACTAGTTAGACTTAAAGGTGATGCTGCATTTCTTTTTTCCCTCCCCCTTCCTTCCTCCTTTTTATGCTGCAAGAGACTAACACAGCTGCTTATTTGACAACTGTATAGACATGTGTTTATCTTCATTGGTCTAGAGACATATGTCTTCTTCTCTTCTTCCATAGACTTTACTAATGTTCTGTTGTTTTTGTTATTACCCCAGAGACATTAAGCTTTATAGTATTTGCAAGGATACAGTTTCTCAAACATGATAGTATATACTATATATTATTAACATTATTTTGTAGGCTTCATATCTGCATTTAAGCATTATTTTTGTTATGGGATGTGCAGTCCTGTCCTTTGCCCTACATCTTTAATAGCGTGTATGCTGAGATTGATACACCCTATAAAATAGGATGAGGAAAGTGTATTCTGCAGGCTACATGTAGCCTCCAGTTTTATTTTTCAGCCCCAGGCTTTCACTACCTTCACAAGCTTTGACTGTCCTCATTTTGTGGTCAAAAACCCTGAGTCACCCCTGCATGGCTGGAGCCCTCCTGGAGTGGTGATTTGTCATCCTAATCTTCCAATCCATCCCTAACCCCCAACTTCCAGAGAACTCCAGAAATCCTAAATGGAAGTGACTTTTGAGATGGATTTTCCACTGATTTTCAGGCACTGTGACGTGGCAGAGTCTACTGTAGTGCTCTGCCCTTGCTATAAAATATAAATCTCTCTCTGATGAATCACTAAACAAAAGATGTTCTATTTAAGCAGCCCCAGTGATGGTATCAAGGGAAGTAATGGCATTTTGCTTTGGTTGCTTGACTGAACTGCTTAGGCTTTGCATATTAAAGTACTGTACAAGGCTTTTCCTCCTCAGTTGTTTCCTGTTTTTCTGTCATTCATTTTCAATCTGTAACAAAGCAATTTTAAGGGTGGGTTGGAAAATGACAGCACTGAAATGCAAGGACTCCTTCAGATTTAATCTGATTTTCTCAGCATTTTGGATGGTGATGATGATGATGATGATGACGACGACGACGACGACGATGATTGTGGTGGTGTTGATAATGGTGATATTTTCCATATTGGTGAAAACATAATAGCGCAAAGTGCTTCTGCAAAATCAAGACCAGTGTTTGATGCTCTTATTGCTGTTGCCACTTTAGTCTGGTTGATAGAAGCCTGAATACGTGAAATATTCCACCTGAGAAGTAAAGAAGGAGTGCTTGGGAGCATTTACCAACACCCACTCATGTACTTCAGAATCCAAAGTTAGTGGATTAAGTGCTTTTCTTTCTTTTTCTTTCTTTCTTTTTCTTCTTTTCCTCCTGCTGCAACTCTCCATGGTATCAAAAACTCACTCCAGCAGGTTTTCCAGACCCCAGGGCAGGTTTTTAGGCTACTCAATTAGGGGGAGACTGTTCATTCTAGCTGAAACAACAGGACCCAGCAGAAGTGTACAACTAGATACTGCTGGGTTTGCCAGTAAGGCTGCTTTTAAGGAAGACAAGTCATATTTATGTTAGTGAATGCATAGATAATGATGGAGGACAGGAGTGTACTGGAAATGAAGGAGCTGGAGCTTTTCCCCCTCAAAACATACTTAATCCTGTCCACAAAATTGTATGATACTTTTCTTCTATCCTTTTAATTGATTGAGTACAGTTTTAGGGATCGTATGAGTATGTAAATACAATTAAATACCACACGATCAAATGTTGTAGCCCCATATGTGGTAATAGCTTTCAAACATACATTATTTTGCTAGTGTGTGTACTTGTGGGGTAGTATTTACCTTAATTGAAGGTCAAAACAGCAGTAATATCAAGCGTGTGAGTGGCCCTTGCATGTTTTTTTGTGTTCAATAAACTGTGGCCATGCAGATTGGACCTTTCTGGAACAAGTAGTGGATTAGGGTGGTGGGAATTTGAATCAGTCCAGCACCCTCTCCTCAGCTGCCATTTATTTATAACCTGTCCTCTGAAGATAATATCCTTTTAACATACATAAATCAGGAAGTGATGAAAGAGATCCAGGTAAATCCCATTATTCTTTCAAAAATAATACTATGTTGGGAATTCCTAGGGCATTTCCACACTACACTGTTATAGTGCTATTATTCCACTTTCAACATCCTATGGAATCCTGGGGTTTGCAGTTTAGGGAGGGGCATTTAGAATTCTTAGCCAAAGAGCTCTTTGGCTTCAGTAAACTAAAAACACCAGAATTCTACATGATGTTGAAAGTGGAAGGCCCCCAGTCTTTGAACTTCTACATAATGTATAGTTTGATTCTACAAACTATACTATGGGAATTTGTTTGACCAGTTATAACAGCAATAAATAGCACTTTTGCTATTAGTGATTAAATATAAAATATAGTTCCTGGAACTGTATCACTCGAAGAAATAAACTTGATAATGTTCACGGACTATTGGGGTAGGTGAATGCAAGCACATGTCTGCATGTCCCTTTATAGCTTCCAGTAAATACAAACATGGTTAGGATAAATTAGAAGTAAGCAGTGGATTATAATGACTCTTTTATGTGTTAAAATTAGTATGTAAATATTCTGTGAATCATTTCCCTTAAGATTTAAACAGTGTAGTGGAACATTAGGTTTCTTTGTCTTGACAAGAATTCCAAGAAAAATAATTATGAAAAGATTTATTTGAATCTATAATCAAATCACATTTAGTATTTTTAATTTATTCTTATAATCAAATATTTCAGTTCATTTACTAGCAGATTTAAAGAACAAGGCTACTCTGCTTACTACACAAAATATTCACAGGCGCATAACTGGAGAAACTAAGGTCATAACTTTATTGGTTACAATTGTACTTAGACTGGTTCCAGCATGGGTCCAGATCTGGACACTGACCAACCTGCCTGTTGATCAGTAAGCCAACACATGAGCCACTTGCTGGGCAGCCCCAGGGACAGATCTGGGATTCCACATGGGAGGATGCCACTATGTGGATCCCCTGTCACTTGGGGGGTGGGTACTGGAGTGACACTTCTCTGAGCTGGGTGTGATCCATGTTGCCCACACCCCCAAAGTCATGCCGCACTCCTCCTGCTGATGCCTGAACACCTGCTTCCTAGATCCAGATCTCATACAAACCACCACAAAAGGTGTGTAGAGGGTTTGCCCCCTCATATTCCATCAGTGTACTTCAGTTGCAACCAGCAATACAATCCACAGAGCACAGCATACAAACAAGTGTCCTGTCCTCAATCTCACAAGTGCACTCTGGTGCAAAACATCCTGGTGCAAACCGTCTCACTGAAATAAGGTATCATCATAATGAATCTATGGCCCTTTTCACACGGGAAGGGAAAAACGTCCTGAGACATCCTGAAATGGAGCTTACCTTAGTCCGTCGCCACGTGGAGCAGCGCGTTTTTGCTGCTCCACACTCGGTGGCATCCTGTGGTGTCCTGTGGGGCCCAGAATGGCGGCTTACGACTGGCAGAGGCTCTCCACCAACCGGAGAAGCTTGCCAGCCGGAAAGCCTGCCCCCAGCAGATCTGTAGGCACGCCCTTGTGCATGCCTGCAAATCCACACCGGGCGCTGCGATGGGGCTGCACGCGGCTGCACGATTGTGCTTTTTAAAAACCACTTGAAAAGTGGTTTTCAAAAAGCATGCGGCGCCGCCACTTCCGGGTGCCCTAGCGTGGATTAGGATGTGGAATTACACAAAAGTAATCTGCCCCAATTCATTTTACGGTGTAGACGACCTCCGTCAGAGGTTGCGCTACACCATTTTAATACCCCCGTGTGGAAAGGGCCTTAGTTTCTGCCATAGCAAGAGCAAATCCCCCATGGACTTCATGACTTTTCAGTACACAACATCTAGTTTCTCAGGGTGGCATGTCTGCTCCTGTGTGGCCACCCATATCAACATTGTCCTAGGAAAATGTGTTGCCAGCTCACTTGTGTCTCTCTTGGCTTTGCCCAATAAGTTCAGCCTTGTGCAGGCCCCAGTATCATTCCCAACCAGCTGGATGACAACAGTGTCTGGTGGTGCCTTATTCTGAGCTCATCCCACAATCATTGGCAGCAATGAGTCCCACAGCATTCCTCTCCTGTTCCAGGCACAAGTGTTAATCCACATATTCCTGCCCAGTAAATAATATGTGACCACAAATCCACTCTGTCTTGTGCTGGTCTGAAACTAATACAGGAATCAATTAGATATGAATGGTTAAGTCTTGAATGCCTGAGACTTCCATGTCCTTAGATGCTGTATGCTCCCTGCTGGTAGACTGCTGTCTGCAGCTGCTGTCCTTATCCTGAAAGAATGCCCCCCAAATTCAGCTACCAGCAATCCTAAAACTGCTAGACTAGCTCTGAGAACAGCAGCAAATTGGAACTGAACTGTCATCCCCTGTAGGGCTGATGATTGTGAACAACCGTAAAGCCTTAACTGGGCAAGGGCAGGAGCCTTACTGGCTATGAATATAAGTTCTGACCTTTGACCTTTTTGGTCATCCATTCAGAGCCCGCCTGAAAGGAAATGTCTGTCACCTGAAAAGCCCAGTTATGCTTGGAACTGGCCACCAGCCTTCCCATACTGAAGGCCCTGAAAAATGTAGTTGCTAAATAAACTTTTCCTTGAATTCTGAATGGCAGATGCATGGGAATAGTCTAATCATTTTGTCCAGAAGCTGATAAATGATGGTTCAAAATGGAGATGGTCTTTTCCAGCTTTCTACAGTTTTACACACCAAGAGTATAGCACAGATTTCACAAAAGTCTCTGGCCTTAACTACTGGAAGACAAAGAGGTATGTGTGTGTGTGTTTGTGTGCATACAGCATGTACAATTTTCTCTGTGTACTTTAAATTTTTTAAAAACTGAATATAAATAAAATGTGATAAACCAGATCCGAGGCTAAGTATGACATTAGGAAAAAAAGTCTGATTCTAAACTTTTAAGAGATGTAGTATCACTAGGTTGGAGGTTTGGCTTTACCATTAGGTAGACTGAAGCTATCTTCCCTCATCCCTTCAGCTTGATACAGGCTGTATACTGATTTGAGTTTCATTTGTGAAGGTTAAGCCCCAGAAAATGTAAATAATGTGTGTATAAGGCATAAAATATAAAGCAGAAAGCTGTGTGTATTGTAGAATGTATGTGTGTTACTGGGAACATAGACACACATCAATTCTGGGCAGAAAGCCAGCATAACTATAAAACTATGATAAGGGAATGTCAACAGTGAATTGACCTATGGTGAACTCAAATCAAGTGCTGTGTTAAAGAGTACCAGCTGATGCAATCAAATGGCTGATGTAATCTGATGAAGAGGAGCCAAGAACTAACTGTACCTGGTGTTATGTCACATCTAGGAAGGAGACTAATTGTTTATATAAATGGGGATCAATAAAATGTATCTTATCTCACTGGACAAGATATGACAGCTGCTTAGGCTAGGAAAGGTAAAAGACAAGCAGAAAGGAGACAGATGGAAAGCAAATGCCTCTGTCTTCTACACAGATGTGACTGTTAGGCAGCCCAAAGTGATAGTACTGTTCCTGGCTGATAAAGACCAATCATGCTGATAAGACAAAAGAGAATCTCTGCTCTGAATTGGGCTTTGCTAAATAGCAATGTCCAGGGATATTAATTTCTTGGATACCTGTGAGTTTGCAGAATCTCTAGGTCTTCTAGCATTCTGTGGTCCACTCCCACCAAAAGTGGACCATAGAGTTGCTCTGTAGGATCTAGAGATTCTTAGAGGAGTGTTCTCAGGTTAAAAAAACATAGCATTTGCAATTTTTATTTGCAGTTTTTCCACTTTTGGGGGAGTCTTGCACTCCTAACCCCTACAAAAGTGGAGTGCTGACTGTAGTTATTTTTCAAAAAATTGCAGTTATGATGGTAATTCATTCCCTGGCCCAGGTGCAAACCGCTTATTTTTTTAAAAGTAACTTCTCTTTTCCCTGGGTTTGTAATAGAACTTTTGTTCTCAGATAAGCAGAAATAGTCTGCAGATGTAGTTTTTGTCTCAGCATCAACTACAGTATTATGAATTATTTTTTATTTTGTGCTGCTAGGTAGTTGAGAAAGAAGATTATATTGGTATTAAGGAAAGTGAAACCAATAGCATGATTGGCAAAAAAAAGAGAGATGTCTTGTTTCAGTGCAAAGAAAAAAAAGACTTAGAATGTGAGTCATGGCTGCTCAAATGAATATTTGTTGCTCAACCCACCCACTGCTTCTATGCTGATTCACTGCTGGGTGGGAGGAAGATTGCCATCACTCTTGTTCTGGAGGCAGGTAGATGGAAGGAAGCAATTTTACAGTTGGGATGTAAATATTAGGAGTTTTATTAGAAGTTGTTGCTGAAAGAAATTTTCCTAATGTCATAGCTTTGTGGGGAAAAAAAGGCAGAAGAATTATCAATGAAACAGAAGGGTAGGAATTTCCTTCTGTTTGAAAATGTGTTCTCTTTGTACTGAAAGGTTTCTTTGGGTAGAGTTGTATCTGAGTGGGGTAACTCATGTTTTGCATTGAGAAGATTAAATTTAATTCTTGGCAGCTGGGACAGCTGCTATCTACTACTGTATTGACAGTACTTTTGACTTTTTAAAAGTTTTTGCATCTTTCAAATCTCATTGTTTTCTATGTCTATCAGTTGGCAGCAAAACAGCCAAAACAGACAGCAGCTTTCAAAGTTGCCTTTTCAAAGACCAAAATGATGGTAATGGTGATGGTGATGATTGATGATGATATACAACACAGTTTTCAACTGTATCTTGTTTTAACTGCTTGAGTCCTTTGTTGGGAGAAAGATGGGTTATTAAATAAAAAAATAATTAGTGATTGATGGCTCACATACACTCTTTTATGGACTGAGATGTCTTTCACATGTCAGAATGTGGTTTTTTCCCCCAGTGGAACATTACGATACTAAACTTATTAGTTCACATTATGAGTGATACTTTCAGGCATTTTTTGATCCTGGTAAAAAAATAAATATACTGCAACTTCTACAGAAATTTTACAAGGAGTATTCCTAACATTTAAAAGGGTAAATCATCATAACTTAGCAAAACAAGAGAAGGTACAAAAGGGACAAGCTGTTCGTATGTGTACTGTTTTT
The DNA here is from genome assembly GCA_948474755.1 of Ctenosaura bakeri. Classification (NCBI taxonomy): domain Eukaryota; kingdom Metazoa; phylum Chordata; class Lepidosauria; order Squamata; family Iguanidae; genus Ctenosaura; species Ctenosaura bakeri. Next base: position 122,430 of record CAOLHI010002520.1, read on the forward strand.
CAAGAAAAGGATACTTGATTTGAATTAGTGTTTAGAACAGTATTTAGAAGTGAAACATCAGTGGATTCACAGCAAATTCAGAACTCCTGGGTGACTGCTGGTGGAATGCATTGTGCTTTTGATGCATAGCTTCAGTGATCATGTAGGTACCCAGTGCAGTGATCTTTGTGACTCTTGCAGTCAGCTCATTATGTACTTTCATTATCCACCTCATTATTTACTATGAGTTGGCCTCATAGTAAACCAGCCACTTTGCTTTGAATTGAAAGCCTGTCCTTTGTCGAAATACTGACTCTAGTCTCCATCTTTTTTTCTTCTACCTGAAGAAAAGAGAAGAGCTGCATATTTTTAAGGAGGTATAGGAAGGAGCAACAAGACTTTGCATTGTATTGAATATGAGGAATAGTAGCTTTTATAAGATGTTAAATACAAAGCTAAGGCTTTGTGCCTAAACAGAGTACACAGTATCACCGCCAGTGTATATATTTATAAGTTATGGAGTTCTTGGGAAGAAAACTGAGCAGTTCTTGGACATGTTCAGTTTGAAACAACAAGAAAGCTTTCAGACATGCTTCTTAGATATGGTGCAGGTTTGGATAGAGAGAGGAAGTTCTGTTGTACTCAGGTATATCTTTGTTAGAATCATCAGCACCTAGGTGGTATTGAACTCCATGAGATTTGAAGATACCCTGGGATAGGACATGATAATCATCTTTAAATATAAGGACTTCAAATATTTAACACAATAGCCATCTTTAGGTATCTGAAAGGATGTCAGGCACAAATTTGTTTTCTGCTAATCCAGAAACTGGAATGTAAACTGTGGATTCAGCTTACAAGAGATTCTGCTTAAAAGTAAGGAAGAACTTCTTTACTGCAGTGATGTATTTAAGTCTTTTGGTCCAAGGCTCGAGTTAAGTCTCAAGTCATTCAAGTCAAGTCTCATGTCAAATCTCTAATCTAGGAGCCAACTTTATACCCCAACCTATATTCCAGAATTTCTGGACAGAGTTGAATAAAGTCAGTTTTAACAATTTAAGCGGAAGTAGTGATTTTGTCCTCTGCAGCTTCGGAAGTGGGGAATAAGATCCTTCTTACTTCCCCTTCCCAAAGCTGGAGGCTTTAGTGCCAATGGGCAAAAAAGACTCTACAGCTTTGGAAGTGGGAAATAGGATCCTTCTTACTTCCCATTACTGAAGCTTCAAAAACTTTTAGAAGGAAGGATCATTCATCCTCAAGCCTATTGCCTAATGCGTTTGCTGTTCCCCTCTGAGTAATGCACCTTGCACTCTAAAGGTGAGTCTTCTGCTCTTATGAAAAGTTTTAGAAGACTCCTTTGATATGCAGCAGAGACAGGCTGCTGAGTAGATCTCAAGCCTGCTGGAGGCCCACTGCTTAACCTCTTTGCTGTTCCTGAATGTGCCCACACTTTAGACTTGAGAGAGAACATCATGTGACCAGTAGGCAAAAAGAGATGGAAGTGTTGTTCAAATTTGTAAGGTTTCTGGATGAATGTGTTATGTTACTAAACCAGGGGCAGCAAGTCAGTCACTAAAAATATACAAATCAAGTTGAGTCAGTGCATCATTTATTGCTGAGTCAAGTCCAAGTCAAGTCATTGAAGTGACTTAAGTCTGGCTTGAGTCCAAGTCAGTCAACTACACCACTGCTTTACTGTAAAAGCTGTTCAGCATCACCTTGGAAGGTGATGGGTGTGCTCCTTCTTTGGAGGTCTTTAAACAGAGGTTAGATGGCCACCTTTAGCTGCATATTCCTGCACGACAGGAGTTGGAGTAGATGACTTTTGCAGTACTTTCCAAATCTATGATTCTGTGAGTTGCATAGCATCTGATAACTATCACACCCAATTAGAGATAAAACTTCCCCCAGCAGAACACTAAAGTAATGTTTTGGTAAGTAGGAAGAACACCAGCACAGAATTACAAACGTATAAAGCAAGAGGTAGCTGATGTGGAAAAGGATGAGAACCAAATGGATAGTTTTAGATTTGGTAGTGACAAGATCGTGTAATTTTAGGAGTGATGTGCAGGGGGTGAAAACAAAAATGGAAGGTATCAAGAGCAGAGGTAATCTGGAGGCATTATTTCTCAATATCTCTGTATTTACTTTGTAACTGTGAAGGACTAGTGTGGGCGTTAATAGTACTGGATTGGCACTTGGGAGATCCATGTTTAGTTCTTCACTGTATAATAGAACTTGCTTGGTAACCTTGGGCTGTTCACTTTGTCTCAGCCTGTTCTATCTCACAGAATTTGTTTTTATTGTTTATTTATATTTATTTGGTTATTATTTATTGTTGTGAGGTTTAATTGGGAAGGAGGAGAGCTGTTTATGTCACCTTGAGCTCATTGGAATACAGATGGTATATAAATGTAACTAATAATTATAAGTAATAATAACTTAGTAACTGCTGTTTCACCTTAATTAAAATGGAAAGGGACAGTAAAAAATTCTGTTTCTTGGTTATTATTTTGTCAGGGGTTTCCAATGAAGTAGTTGCTAGCTTGCCCTCTGATCTGTATTCCATGTTCTAAGATGTTGATGAGCACCAAGTGACTTTTGTGCACTTATCAGTTTATCTGGAAACCTTGATATCTGTTTGAATGTCTGAATTCTCATGTTTGTGGATGCTGGAAATGTGTGAAGAATCTGATCTCATTCCCATTCTCATTGTAGGGATGTAGATCTTCATTTATTTCATTCTTGCATGTAAGAACAAAAAAATCCAGGACTTTTGTCTCTTCTGGGTGAGATTGTAAGAGCTTTTGTGCATTTTTATAGTTTTTTTTTTGTATCTCAGAGTTTTTTTACTGCACATTTTATGAACTTTGTGCATACTTTGTGAAGATATTGTGAGACACTTTTATGTTTTCCTGTCATGGATGAGAAAGGAATGCAAATATTTGTAACATCTCTTTTCTTATTCTGTTCTATCTGTGAATTGACACAATTTGAACTCCTTTTCTAGGCATATCTGGCGGGGGGGGGAACCATATTTGAAATGTGCACATAGAAAAATGCCCAAATTTCAAATGTGCAACAAATTGTTTAAGTCATTTTAATCAAAGGGAAGAATGCATTCAAGCCATCCAGACAGTTTAAAACATGTGCATAAACATGCATGCATTTGACGGGTGAAAAAACAAATGGAAAGATATTTTCTTCTTTATGGGGAAAAAAAATGAAACCAGAGATGGGCAGAACATGGGAGTGGACAAGGGAGGGCTTCTGTGGATCTGAACTGTACAGATGTACACATCTCTTGTGGAAGGAAGCAGAAAATATTCTAGCAAAAGTGACTTGATCTGATCAGCCCCATATTCTGCACATTAGCTATGTGGAAAACAGCTTTGTGTGCTTTGCTTTGAATTATTAGCATGGGCGAACTTGAGTTTGATGTGCTGAGACATATTTACTTAGTGAGCTCCAGTGTATACAAACTAGTTCAGATGGAACTTGCATTGAGTAGCTGTGGTTTCAGCAGGTAAACAGTACGATAACTTTTGGTCTGAACTGAGGTAGAAAGCTGTTGGGATAGGACAGGAGAAGCTGAGGGAATGATTGATAAACCCTGTGCACAAAAGCAGAATGAAGGTAGCAGAGTGCTGAAGATTGAAACTGATGACTAAGACAAGGTGAGATTAAGACAGAACAAGTTGCTCCTAGTTTCTGACAGTTGAGATACAAAAAAGATAGGTTTTGCTATGTTTCCTGTTTGTTGCCCTTGATTCAAAGTAAATTATCAGAAAAGAGAAGACAGACTGTTTTTTTAAACAAGATTTGATGCTCTGTACTTTCTCATGTGTTTCTAAAACCCCAACAATGGACAATCAGCTGTGACAGTGCCTGCAAGGGAAACTGTCATGTGAACAAATTCACTGATTTTAAAATGTAGATTAAAAATAAGAGACAAAACTGAAAGCTTAAAGCTTGTTGGTAGAATAATATATCCTCTCTGTCCTTCCTTCCTTCCTTCCTTCCTTCCTTCCTTCCTTCCTTCCTTCCTTCCTTCCTTCCTTCCCCTCTGTCTCCCTCCCTCCTTTGATGAATAGGTTCTGTAGATTATATGAAGACCGTAAATACAATTGGTTAACAAATGGTTTCCTCAGACTGCATTGTTTCAAAAGCAATAACAGCAAAAAATAAAATTTATGTGTTGGGGGTAGAGGAGAGAGAAAATAGCCTCTCCAAGCCTCTTTTCCTCTGTCCAGTTTTCCTCTATCCAATCATGTGTGATTCCTACTTGCCCAACTGCAGTGATCTCAGAACTGAAATCACTGGCTTATATGCCACAAGCCCAAGAAGATCATTCCCCTGAGTAGTTTAGATCCTATCAGTGTGAAGTGAAACTAATATTTTAATATTTTTACAATATGCATCTGTTTACATTTTCTTAATTTTTTTGTGAATTTAATTTCTATTCACTCTGTTCAGAGAAATTATTTTGTAGCTCTTTGTAAAGCAACTGGTTTTCCACCATACTGAATAAATTTGGTATCATTTCAAAAAAATCTTATTTCATTACTCAGATATCAGTTCTTTTTTGTGGTCTCTGTGACTCACACAATTTGAATATCAGCGCCTGCACAGTAGCCTCTTTGTCTGAGTCTGATCCTGACAAGAGCTCTAGGCCTAGGGAACCCCATCTGCCCCCCTAAGGCTATATAAGGCCTCTTCCCATCATCGTCCTCAGTTCCTTTTCTTCCACTGTGTGAGCTGCATCTCTAGGAGCCTTCTATTGAGCAGTGTTTCTACTTTCGGTTTCTTGTTGACCTCCAGTCCTTCACCTCAGCTTCACCTACCGTTTTATGGCATTGACAGCCTTCTTTAAGCACTGTTGTTCTTCTAACACCAAAATCCCCAACCGTGATAGGCACTTGAATGAACTGTTTAATTTGCATAGGGAAGGCTCACAACGTCTCCACTTGCAAGCCACATACAACTTGTGACTTACTTCATGGAAGATAGCTTTTCTAGTCACCATCACCTCTGCCAGGAGGGCAGGTAAGCTCTGTGCTCTCCATGCAGATTGCCCTTACTTGCGCTTTCATAGGAGAAGGTGATCCCAAGGCCAGACATAACTTTCCTGCCAAAGGTTGTTTCTGCATTCTATCTTAACCAAGATATAAGTCTACCAACCCTCATGCCTAACCCCTCTTCTGACTTTGGATCACAATCTACACTCCTTGGATGTTCGGTATTCCCTCGCCTTCTATGTGCAGTGCACTGCAGACTACAGAAAATCTCAGAGACTCTTTCTTTGCTACTCTTCAACCAGGAAAGGACTCTCTGTGTCATCCCAGAGACTAAGCGGGTAGCTTCCACTATCAGATTGGCATACAAGCTAGCTGGCCAACAGCCCCCAGCTCAGTTGAGAAGCCACACCACCAGAGCTATGGCCACATCTGCAGCTTTCCTGAAAGGGGTTATTCTTCATGAGATCTGTAGGGCTGCCACATGGTCTCAGCCTACCACCTTTATTTCTTCTTATAAGGTTGATAACAGGGCTTCTAAAGATGCTATGTTTGGGAGGGCTGTGTTGTTTTCATCTATTCAGTGGCTTGTCACACAAATAAAGTTTCACGTATTGAAATGTCATGTTCTATTAAAATAGCATTCTATAACAATAAAGTTATCACCTTGCTGAAGAGTAACTCCTTATGGTGCATAGTGTAAATCCTGTTGCTGTAAGTTTTCATAGTCTTACATGGTGAGCATACATTAGCTTGCTTGCCTATTTGCATGACACACCTGCCTCCTACATCAGTAGCTTGCCAGTCTCCCAACTGTGTGAGTCACAGAGACCACAAAGAAGAAGGACAGATTGCTTACCTGTAATTGGAGTACTTTGAGTAGTTATCTGTGAACTCACACAACCCTGCCCGACCTCCCCTCTCTGTCCTGCTATGTTCAATGCTCTGAGGCTGCTGCAGCAGCCACGGAACTGAGGACGATAGTGGGAAGGGGCCTTATATAGCTTCAGGGGAGTGGGTGGGACTCTCACCAAAATGCTAGGCCTAGAGCTCTAGAAGGTTCCGAAGAGGCTATTGCGCAGACACAGATATCTCAATTGTGTGAGTTCACAGATGACCACTTGAAGAACTCCAGTTACAGGTAAGCAACCTGTCCTACTAATACCTCTAAGGATTAAACTCACTTTTCTGTGCCATGAAACTCTTCACATTGGTATGTTTCATAGTTTTTAGGATTCACTCTAGTTAAACTGTTTTTAAACCACTTCCAAACATTTTTGAGAAAGTTGAAGATGTTGACTCTTTCTTCACTTGCTTTTAAATAGTGATACTGGTTCTGTTTGCATATCCAAGAAATACAACTGGGAGGTGGGAAAGTTAGATAAACTCTGACAACTCCTAGAAGGGAAGTGCAATGCTGCCTAACTAATTGCTATCTCCTGTAAATCTTTTGAGACCAGTAAGGTTCTCCCTTTGCTGTCTACGCTCAGCAAAGGTAGGTATAGGTAAGTTATCTTCTGTATGTGAAGGTGCAGGACTCTGTGCTGAATCTGGTGCTGCACTTTGTTCTGTCTCTGGAATTTGTGGCTCTATAAGCTCCTCTTGTTCAGCAGGTCCTGGCTGTTTCATTCTCCGAGTCAAAGTCCATTTCCATGTTCTGGAAGCAGGGCATGATACTAGTAATGCTTACCACCTAACATTCTTGGTTAGCAAGAATCTGTTCTTCTTCGTGGTCTCTGTGCCTCATACAATAGGAGCTTTCGCGCCTGTGCGGTAGCGTTCGGAAGATTCTAGAGCTCGTTGGCTTGGCGGGGAGCCCCTCCCCCTCGGTCGTACTGCGCATGCTCCTCACACCGAGCCACGGTCTCTCCTCAGTTCTTTCTTGTCCGCCTCAGCGTACAGAAGGTTCTTCTTGTTGGCTTGCGTTTTTCTTGCGTTTTTCTTGCTGCGTAGTTTTTTCGGATTTGGAATCGACCTCGGACCGTCTCTCGACTCTCCCTACGGACTTCCCTTCGATTTTGGTACATTTTTTCACGTTTTTCGATCTTTTTTCGCCTTTTCCCTCGGCTCTTTTTTTGGCTCGGTGCGGCGTCCTCCGACTCTCCCCTTCTCCTCGCCCTTGCCCCGCGTTTTATGTCGGCGCTGTTTAAGTCCTGCGCCTCCTGTGGAAGGAAGGTCGCCCTTTCCAACCGACACTCGAAGTGTCTTTTTTGTTTGGGTGAAGGGCATAACGTCCAAACTTGCCCCGTGTGTAGGTAGTTCACCCACCAGACACTTCGGAACCGGGCGGCAAGGTTGAAGTCTTTTTGCTGGGAGCAGTCTCTCTGCGCCCAGAAGACCGAGTCCGTTCCGATGGAAAAAGGCCTTTCTTCGCCCTCCTCCTCTTCTCTGACAGCCGCCGGGACCTCGGTACCGTCGGTGTCGAAGCCCCCGGTACTGGTGATGAAGCTACCGAGGATCCCGAAGATCTCAATGGGTCGGTCACGAGACGACCCCACGGCCTCGTCCTCGAAACCGCTGACTTCTGCCCAGAAGAAGCGCCCAGCTACCGAGGAGGTACCGAGGGAGAAGAAAAAGAAGAGGAAGGAGAAGCGGCACCCTCCGGAGACCACCCGGCCACCGACCCCGCTGCCTACCCAGCCCGCGGGAGAGCCGGCCCTCTCCGACGTCCCGGAGGAAGAAACACCGCAGGCCCAGGAGGTCCTGGAGCTAGCGGATGACGACCAGCCCGTCGAGGCCACCCCCTCCCAGCCTCCGAAGTTAGTCGTGGAGACTGTGCTGCCGAGCCACCGTCCATCTCCGGAGCGCCACGTGGACACCCCGGGCCGGAGACGTTCCTCCCCCCGGCATGGCGAATCCCGATCTCCGGACCACTGGGCCAGGCCTCCATCCCCGCGGTATCGGGAGATGCGCCTGGAGAACGTGCGTGCGGGCGAGAGCGCGCACTCCCCCGGCTACTTGGGGAGATATGCGCTGGACCAAGGATGGCACGAGCCCCCGGGCTCCTACTATTCCTATTCGCCCTCCTACCGGGACCGCTACCACCCGGAGCCGAGGTTCTGGTCGCCACGACCACGCTCCCGTTCGCCACCACGGGAGCGCCACTACTCTCGCCATGGGCGATCGCCCAGGGGAAGGTCTCCGAGTTCCCACGCGGCCCGGGAACCATCACCCCGCCGCAGACCGGTCTCCCCGCTGCCACAGACCACGGCCACGGCGACCAGACCGACCCCGCAGGCCACCCCGGCTCGAGCGGGAACCTCGGCCACGTCGACGACCCAGGCGGTGGTACACCCGAAGCCATCGATACCGCCCCCGGAGACCGTGCCGGCCCCGGCGGTACCGCCCGCCGCTCCGCCGATGCAGCCAGCGCCGCAACTGCCGAGAGCAGAGGAGAAGGCCGCGGAGCGTTCGCCATCCCCGTCCGATGACTCCTACGAATCGGACTCTGACTCCGCGGAATCCACGCCGTCCTCCCACGAGTCACCGCCGCTGGGTTTCGGGGACCCGCTCCCGGAATCGGCCCCGGAGGACGTGCGCCAGTTCTCCGCAGTCCTCCTTCGGATGGCGACGGCGCTCGGCCTCAAGGTAACGGAGCCCGCCCCGCAGGCGCAGGACCCGGTCTTCCAACACCTGGAGACCCGACCTCCATCGGCCGCGCCGCTCCCGTTCCTGCCGACCCTGGCGGATGCGCTGAAGCAACCCTGGGCCAAGCCGGCGTCCGCGCAGCCTATCCCACATAGGCTTGAACATCTGTACAGGACCCAGAGGGAAGGAGCGGAGTTCCTGTTCAACCACCCCGTCCCGAACTCAGTGGTGGTGGAGTCATCCCAGACACGGGGTGGCAACTGGGCCCACACCACCCCGCCCGATCAGGAAGGCCGGAAACTCGACGGCTTTGGGAGGAGGTTCTACTCGGCGGCGTCCCTGGTGTCCAGGACCGCCAACACCATGGCTTGCCTGGCGGCCTACCACCGGAACCTCTTCGATCGCCTAGGTCCTCTCCTGGCTGACCTCCCGGAAGAGTCCCGCGCATCCGCCACGCAGATCGTTGGGGAGGCCGTGGCCACCCAACAACTCGCCACCTCGAGGCACGCCGTGGAGGCCACCTCGAGGGTCATGGTCGGTGCTGTGGCCCTCCGACGCCACGCGTGGCTCCGTTCCTCCGGCCTCCAGGAGGACAGCCATCGGAGGATAGAAGACCTCCCCTTTGACGGGCAGGGGCTCTTCCACACATCCACAGACGATGCCATGGACCACCTCGTCAAGGCCCGGCTGACGGCGAGGAAGATCGGGATCAACCAGCCTCCCCAGGCTCGCCGGTCGTCCCAGTCCAGGTCTTCGTGGCGGAGGTCCTCCTCGTCCTCGGCCTACCAGCCTCGGTCCCCGCGCTCGACTGCCTCCAGACCATCCGCGGCGTCAGCACAGAGGAGGCCCCACCGGCGGCAGCCGCCGCCGTCCAAGAAGTCTTCCTCGGGTGGGAAGGCGCGCTTTTGATGCCTCCCGCAGGACACCACCGATGCCATCCTTCGCCCCTCCAGCAGACCTCATTCATCGTCCGGACCTGGCCAGGCACCTCGACCGATGGCGCGAGATCACCACGGACTCCTGGGTACTTACCATCGTCCGCCTTGGGTAAGCCATCGAGTTCCGGGATATTCCACCACGGGGCGTTTACTACTCCACCCCGGCCAACCCGGCTCTGCTGGAGGAGATCCAGTCCCTGCTCGACAAAGGAGCGATCGAGAGGCTTCCACCCTCGGCCAGGACCACCGGCTTCTACTCGAGGTACTTTGCCGTACCGAAAGCGGACGGTCCCTACGCCCCATCCTGGACCTTCGGGGAGTGAACGAATACATCCCCCCAAGAGGTTCAAGATGGTCACGCTGCCATCGATCCTCCCCTTCCTCCTACGAGGGGACTGGCTGGCATCCATAGACCTCAAGGACGCCTACTTCCACATCTCGATCCACCCCCAGCACAGGCGGTACCTGCGCTTCGCGATCGACGGTACCAGCTACCAGTACCGTGTCCTGCCCTTTGGACTCTCCACCGCATCCCGCGTGTTCACGAAGTGCATGGCTCCCGTCGTCTCCTTCCTGTGGACGAGAGGCGTCTCGGTCTACCCCATCTCGACGACTGGCTATTGGTGGCGTCCTGCAAAGACAAACTTTACAAAGACATTCACCTCACCTTGACGTGGCTCACCCGGCTCGGGCTCAAGGTAAACCCCAAGAAGTCCCACCTCGAGCCTACCCGCCTCCTCGACTTCATCAGGGCGACCCTCGATACCGGCCTCCCAGGCCCCGACGGTATCGGCCAAGACGCTGCAGCAGCTGCTCGGCTACATGGCGGCGACCACGGCCATCACCTACCTCTCCAGGCTCCGAGCGCCGCCCCTGCAGCACTGGTTCGTCAGAGTCTTCGACCCGCTCCGGGACGAGCAGTCCCGTCGATACCGCATTCCCCCCAAGATCCGGCAGACTCTCTTGTGGTGGCAGTCCCACCGGAACCTGATGTCAGGAATGCCGTTCCGCCAGCCCAGACCCACGGTCACGATAACGACGGACGCGTCCCTGCTGGGCTGGGGAGCCCACGCCGGAGATCTACGGGTCAAAGGCGCCTGGATGGACGGCGAGACGTCCCTCCATATCAACGCTCTGGAACTCCTGGCCATCCACAAAGCCCTGATGGCGTTCCGGCACCTGGTGGCGGGCCGCTCCGTGCTGATCCTCACGGACAACACGACCGCCATGTGTTACGTGAACAGGCAAGGGGAACCCACTCCACCACCCTGCTGACCATCGCGCTCGCCCTCTGGGACTGGTGCGCCTCCCTGAGGATCCACCCGCTGGCGGTTCACCTGGCGGGTCAGGAGAACACCATGGCGGATGCCCTCAGCAGGGACACCTCCTCCTACCACGAGTGGTCCCTGGCCGACGACGCCTTCCGGATGCTTCGACACCGGTGGGGCGAGCCAACCGTCGACCTCTTCGCGACCAGCCAGAACGCGAAATGCCGACGCTTCTGCTCCAGGGCGGGGCACGATCCCCGCTCCATCGGCGACGCGTTCCAGATACCGTGGGACGAGGGGCTCCTGTACGCCTTCCCGCCGTTCCCGCTCCTCGGCCACGTCGTATCAAAGATCATCGCGGACGGAGCAGACGCGATTCTGGTGGCACCGTACTGGCCAAGGCAGCACTGGTTCGGCCCCCTGATCGAGGCCTCCCGGGGAGGACCCTCAAGTTCCCGCTGGCGCCGGACCTGCTCTCCCACTCCAACGGCCAGGTGCTACACCCGGACCTTCCAGTATTGGCCCTCCATGCCTGGAGGATATCGCCGTAGGCGACCCGGCCATCGGTACCGTCTTAACGGCGGCGAGGAAGGAATCGACACGGAGGAACTACCACTACAAATGGCAGCGGTTTGTCGCCTTCGCAGAGGAGCGGCGTGAGCTGACGTCCCCGGCCGGCCTCCGGATCGTTCTTCACTTCCTCCTCCACCTGCGTCAGCAAGGCCTTGCCTTCACCTCGATCAAAGTCTACCTCACCGCGATCGTGGCGTACCAACCGCCGAGATCACCCTCCGCGGCGTTCTTCCGGGACGATACCGTCAAGCGGTTCCTGAAGGGCCTGCTACACCTCTACCCACCAGTATCTCCCCGTCGATAGCGACCACCGTCGTGGTCGCTATCGCTGGTGCTATTGCAGCTCACGAGGCCGCCCTTCGAGCCGATGGCGACAGCGGACGACAGGCTTCTGGCGATGAAGACGGCGTTTCTCGTGGAAATCACCTCTGCCAGGCGAGCCGGAGAGCTGACGGCGCTGTGCTGCGACGACCCCTTCCTGGTCTTCCACCGCGACAAGGTCATCCTCCGACCCGACGTCTTGTTCCTGCCGAAGGTGGTTTCCACCTTCCATCTCAACCAGGACATCGTGCTCCCGGCCTTCTACCCCGAGCCCACCTCGCCCCTGGAGCGGGCCCTGCCCTCCCTGGACGTCCGTCGGGCCCTTGCGTTCTACATGGATAGGACGGCGTCCTACTGACAGACACCTCACCTCTTCGTCTGCTATGGCAGACGCAAAAGAGGCCACAAGGTATCATCCCAGCGACTCTCCAAGTGGGTCGCGCTGACCATCCACTTGACCTACCAACTGGCCAAGAAGCCTCCGCCGGACCTGCTTCGGGCCCATTCCACCAGGGCCGTGTCCACGTCCGCGGCCCTTCTGCGAGGGGTCGACCTGCCGGAGCTGTGTCGTGTGGCGACCTGGGCCCAACCGTCGACCTTCATCCACCACTACAGGCTTGACTGCCGTTCCAGGCAAGATGCCCGGTTTGGTCGTGCGGTGCTGTCCTCTGTCCTCTAGGGTCTGGGACCTGACCCACCATCCTACAGGTGAGCTATTCAGTCTCCTATTGTATGAGGCACAGAGACCACGAAGAAGAAGAACAGGTTGCTTACCTGTAACTGTAGTTCTTCGAGTGGTCATCTGTGCCTCATACACACCCGCCCTGCCTTCCCCTCTCTTTCAGGTCCCATGTTCTTCGGCGGACCAGAACTGAGGAGAGACCATGGCTCGGCGGGAGGAGCATGCGCTGTACGACCGAGGGGGAGGGGCTCCCCGCCAAGCCAACGAATTCTAGAATCTTCTGAATGCTACCGCGCAGGCGCGAAAGCTCCTATTGTATGAGGCACAGATGACCACTCGAAGAACTACAGTTACAGGTAAGCAACCTGTTCTTTCACTCACAGACAACAGCCACACCTTTGCGGAATTGACGGTCCGTATGGCCAAGTCCCTCCAGCTTGACACTAAGTGTCACAAACTGGAACCTGAGGACACAGTGTTCAGTTGACTTCAAGCAAAAGTCCCTACACCTTCTTATATACCTCTTACATACCTTTTTATATATCTCCCAGCTCTCCTTAAGAATGTGAGGTGACCTTAGAGCAACCCATCATCTGAAAGACCTACTTCTAAGAAGGTGGGCACTTTGTATAGGATCTTTGATTTGAGTGCTATTGGTTTTCTCAACACCCAAAGCCCAACTTATTTTCATGGAGACTGCACAGACCATAGGTAAAGCAGAATTAGACTCTGAGGATGGAGGTGTGAAAATTGGAAAAAATAACATCAGCAATTTAAGATATGCAGATGATACCATACTAGTAGCAGAAAACAGCAAAATCTTGGAAAATTAATGAACATAATCAAGGAAGGAAGTTTAAAGACAGGTTTATATTTGAAAAAAACAAAAATAATGACCACAGATTATTTGCATAACTTCAAAGTAGATAATAAAATAGTTCAAAGATTTTCCATACCTTGGTTCAGTCATTAATCAGAACAGAGACTGCAGTCAAGAAATCCGAAGAAGACTAGGACTTGGAAGGGCAGCTATGAGTTATCATTGAGTACTGAAGTTAGAATTGTCTGTGCCATTGTCTTTACAATTTCTATGTATGGTTTTGAAAGCTGGACTGTGATGAAAGCTGATAGGAAGAAAATCAATTCATTTAAAATGTGGTGCTGGAGAAGAGTTGTACAAATATCCTGGACTGCCAAAAAAGACAAATGAATGGCTCCTAGAGCAAATCAAGCCTGAATTCTCCATAGAAGCCAAGGCAGTTAAACTGAGGCTGTTGTACTTTGGCCATATCATGAGCAGACATGTTGCACTAGAAAAGACAATATTGCTTGGTAAGGTACAAGGCAGTGAGAAAAGACGAAGACCACATTATAGATGGATAGACTCAAAGAAGATAACGTCCCTGAATCTATGAGACCCAAGCAGATGGTTGATGATAGAGTGACTTGAAGGTCTCTCATCCATAGGGTTGCTATAAGTCAAGGTCAACTTGTTAACAACAGCAACCACTTCAGTTTGGCATGATTTGTTTTTGAGAAGCTCATGCTGGCTCCTGGTAAATTCAGAAGTCTTTTCCAAGTGCTCACCAACTTACTGTTCAATGATTTGTTGTAGAACTTTTCCTGATACTGATTTCAAGCTGACCGGTTGATAATTGCTTGTGTTTCCTTTCTCCCCTTTTTGAGGATAGGAAAACATTCATCCTTCTCTAGTCTGTTGGGATCTCTCCTGTTTCCAGGAATACTCAAATAGCATTGACAGAAGCTCTTAGATTACATTTTCAAGTTCCTTTAGTGCCTTTGGAAGCCGTTAATCTGGCCTGCAGATTTGAATTCTTTAGAATAACTAGGTGTTTCCTTACTACCTTTTCACCTATTCTGGACTGCAGTCCAAGCGGCATCATTTATTCTATTTTCACCAGCTAAAGGACCATTTTCATTTTGAGAGAAGACTGAAGTAAAACAGATGTTGAATATTCAGGGATGTGGGGGCTCTGGAAACAGTTGAACTGAAAAATTTTGGGGTGCTCTGAATAAAATTATCTGATTTAACACTTTGATTGTTCTTCTTCGTGGTCTCTGTGCCTTCATACACTAGGAGCTTTAGCGCCTGCGCGGTAGCGTTCGGAAACTTCTAGAGCTTGTTCGCTTGGCGGGAACCCCTCCCCCACGCCGGTACTGCGCATGCTCCTCCCGCCGAGCAACGGTCTCTCCTCAGTTCTTTCTCGTCCGCCGCCGCGTACGGAAGGTTCTTTAGTTTGTTCCTCTCACGTCGTGCTTGGCTTGCTGTTTTTTCACGGTTTTACGGACTTTCGGACTGTCTTTGACCTCTCTTTCGGACTCCCCCTTCGGTTTTCGTCTTTTTGGATTTCGGAGTTTGGCGTTTCTTCGTCTTATGTCCGCGCTCTTTAAGAAGTGCGTGTCCTGCGGCCGCAAGGTTGCCCTCCACGACGGCCATAAGGAGTGTCTCTTCTGTTTGGGCGAGTCCCACAACATCCGGACTTGCCCAATTTGCAGGGATTTTACTCCCCAAACTCTTCGCAACCGCTCCGCGAGACTCAAATCTTATTGTTGGGAACAGTCTCTGCGGGCGATAGACGAGACCTCCACTTCCAAGATGGCCGACAAGAAGACGACCACGCCATCGACGGTATCGGCGGCTGCCGTTCCGTCCACCTCGTTCGGTATCGGGCTCGGTACCGGCGAAAACGCCGATCTCGGCGTTACCGAGGATCCCGAAGCTGTCGGCGGCTGCCAAGTCAGCGAAAGGATCCTCGACGGCGAGGAAGGCTGAGGCTCCCCTTACGGAGACGCCTGCAAAAAAGCGCCCTGCTCCGGACGGAGGCAAGGGCAAGGAGAAGGAGAAGAAGAAGAAGAAGAAGGAAAAGAAGCGCTCCCCGGCTGGGGACGCTCAACCTCCTACTCCTCCTCCTACTCAGCAGCCTTCCAAAGGGCGAGGCGAGTCCGTCGACCTCTCGGAGGATGAGATCGAGGACGTTCCCCAACAGCGCCCGGACTCGCCTGTGGCAGACCCTCCAACCCTGGTGGAGGAGCGCCACCGCCCTCTTAGCCGTCGCAGGTCGGCCGACCTGCAGCAGAGAGAGCCCTCTGCTTCTCCGGAGCGGCGTTCGACCTCCTTCAGGTCCCGGTCCCGCTCTTCCGAGCGTCCGGTGGCCTCGCCGCCTCCGAGGGAGACAAGAGAGGAACAACCTCGCTCGTCTGCCTCCAGATACACCTCGGCGTCCTACGTGGCCAGGTACGCGAGGGAATGTGAATGGAGAGAGCGCCCGGCCTCCTATCGGTCGCATTCGCCATCGTACCGGGATCGGTACCATCGTGGCCCGAGTCGCTGGGAGACCTTCCGGAGGTCCCGGTCACCTCGTCGACAGCGCGAATCGCGCTCGCCTAGAGGGGACGAGGCTCGGTACCGTCGACGCCGAAGCCGATCTCCGTCGGACCGCCGCTCCTTCAGCCTCTCTCCCTCCCCTCGATATCATAGGGCGAGGGAGCCTTCACCACGGTATCGGGCGATATCGCCACCTCCTAGGGTCACGGCAACGGCGACGCGCCCTACGGAGTCGGTGGTGACTGAGCGGGCTACGACGACGTCAGCCTGCCAGACTACCCCGGTCACCACCAAGAGGGTGAAGTCAGTGGTCAGCCATCCCAAGCGGGACGCTGCTGCTACCACCGCCCCGGCTGCGGAGAAGCCTAGGAAGGCAACACCTGCGGCGACTACGAAGGAGCCGGAGAGCGAGCGGCGAGAGGACTCACCGAGCTCGGAGTCGTACGACTCGAGTGCAGAGTCTGAGGTGTCTGAGGCGGCCTCCCAGGAGTCTCCTCCGTTGGGATTCGGGGACCCGATCCCAGATTCTGCTCCAGAGGACGTCCACCAGTTCTCTGCGATGCTGCTCCGCATGGCCACTACCCTCGGCCTTAAGATCGCTGATGCGGAGCCGGAGGATGACGATCCAGCCTTCTCCGTTTTCGAGGAGAAGCGACCTTCCACGGCCCCGCTGCCTCTCCTGCCCCGGGTATCCAGACTGGTGAAGGCCGCCTGGGATAGACCGGCCTCGGCTCAGCCGATACCGCAGCGGTTAGAACACCTCTACAGGGTGCAGAAGGATAACGCCGGTTATCTATTTAATCACCCTGCACCGAACTCTGTGGTCGTCGAGTCCGCGCAGACGAAGGGCTCCGGCAGGCAACACACCACCCCGCCGGACAAAGAGGGCAGGAGTTGGACGCCTACGCAAGGAGGTTCTATTCAGCTGCCTCCTTGCAGATCAGGCTGTCCAACACTCAGGCTTGCCTCGCGGCATACCTGAAGAAAGTGCTCGATCGCCTGCAACCGGCGATGGAAGCGGTACCGGAGGACATCCGCCAAGCCTCCTCCGTGATCTTCAATGAGGCTATCTCCATCGCTCGGCACCAGATGGCCTCCTCCCGGCACGCAGTGGAGATCGCCTCCCGGGTCATGGCGGGATCCGTCGGCCTCCGCCGCCATGCTTGGCTGCGACCGGCCGACATCCAGGAGGACACCAGAAGGAGGATTGAAGATCTCCCTTCGACGGTGAAGGCCTATTCAATTCGTCCACAGACGAAGCTTTGGACAATCTCGTCAAGGCGAGACTGACCGCAAAAAAGATCGGGCTGCAGCCAGCCACTAGGCCCGCAGGGCCTCCACCTTCCGCCCATCCTGGCGACGATCTTCCACCTCGTCGTTCCAGCGTTCGGCCCAGTCTGGACAGTCGAGACCGTCCTCCGGCTCATCGGCCAGACGCACGATTAGGCGGCGCCCGCCTTCGTCGAAGAAGTCCTCCTCCGAGACAAAGTCTCGGTTTTGACGTGCCTGGCAGGACCCACCAATACCCACTCTTCAGCCTACCATCAGCGCTCGGAGACCGACCGACTCTCGCTCGACACCTAGCGGAGTGGCAGTATGTCACTACGGACTCTTGGGTGCTTTCCATCGTCCGTCTTGGCTACGCCATCGAGTTTCTCGATATTCCTCCTCGCGCGTTTACTACTCCACGCCGTCGAGTCCGGCCCTCCTGGAAGAGATCCAATCCCTCCTCCAGAAAGGGGCGATCGAGCAGCTCCCGCAAGAGGCCAAGACCACCGGCTTCTTCTCCAGGTACTTCACGGTACCGAAAGCCGACGGTACCCTCCGGCCGATCCTAGACCTCAGAGGGGTGAACTACTACATCCGCCCCAAAAGGTTCAAGATGGTCACGATACCGTCGATCCTACCCTTCCTACATCGAGGGGACTGGTTCGCCTCCATCGATCTCCGAGACGCATACTTCCATATCGCCATTCGCCCGCAGCACAGACGGTACCTCCGCTTCGCAGTCGACGACACCTGTTACCAGTACAAGGTGCTGCCGTTCGGACTCTCGACTGCCCCAAGGGTCTTCACCAAGTGCATGGCCCCGGTGGTATCCTACCTGCGGACGAAGGGCGCTTCCGTCTTCCCCTACCTCGACGATTGGCTGTTGGTGGCGTCCTGCAAACAGAGACTTTACCACGACGTCCACATGACGTTGTCACTCCTGACCCGCCTTGGTCTACGAGTGAATCCGAAGAAGTCCCACCTCGAGCCGGCGAGGATCTTGGACTTCATCGGGGCGACGCTCGACTCGACCTCCGCCAGGGCGTACCTACCAGAGTCTCGAGCCCAAACCCTGATCCGGGCCGCCGCTCACGCTCGTACGGCCCCGACGTTATCTGCGAGAAGCGTCCAGCAGCTCTTGGGCTACATGGCTGCGACGACCGCTGTGACATATCTCGCCAGGCTGAGAGCAAGACCTCTTCAACACTGGTTCGTCCGCATATCGACCCCCTGCGAGACGAACAGACACTCCGACTGCAGCTGCCGGGAGACGTCCGCTCATCCCTCCGATGGTGGCAGTCGCGACGCAATCTCATGTCAGGGATGCCTTTCCAACAGCCGACACCGAAGGTGACGGTAACGACCGACGCCTCCCTGTATGGATGGGGTGCCCACTGCGGCGATCTCAGAGTCCGCGACAGATGGACCGACGACGAGACCGCTCTCCATATCAACGCGCTGGAGCTGCTCGCCATCTGGAAAGCCCTACGGGCGTTCCGCCATGCCGTGGCGGGGCGCACGGTCCTGATTCTGACGGACAACACCACCGCCGTCTGCTACATCAACAGACAAGGTGGGACTCATTCCACGACCCTGCTCGACATCGCGCTCGACCTGTGGGAATGGTGCATTCGCCTGCACACGCATCCCGTGGCGGTTCATCTGGCCGGGCAGGAGAACACCACGGCAGACGCCCTCAGCAGGGACACCTCATCCCATCACGAATGGTCTCTCTCTGGAGAGGCGTTCAGACTGATTCGGGACCGCTGGGGCGAACCATCGATCGACCTCTTCGCGACCAGGGAAAACGCGAAGTGTCGCCGATTCTGTTCCAGAGCGGGCCACGATCGTGCCTCCATCGGGGACGCTTTCCAGTTTCCGTGGACCGGGGAACTCCTCTACGCGTTCCCGCCGTTCCCGCTGCTCGGCCGGACGATATCGAAGATCCTCGCCGACCGAGCCGACGCGATCCTGGTAGCCCCGTACTGGCCGAGGCAACATTGGTTCGCACCCCTGCTACAAGCCGCGCGAGACGACCTGCTCCGGTTGCCACCGACACCGGACCTGCTCTCCCACTCCGGCGGCCGAGTCCTCCATCCGGACCTGCCACGCCTGGCCCTCCATGCCTGGAGGATATCGCACTAGACGATCCCGTGCTCGGTACCGTCCTCGTCGCGGCCAGGAAGGAATCCACCCGTCGCAACTATCAATACAAGTGGCGACGCTTCCTGACCTTCGCTAACGAGAGGAGTGAGCCGGTATCGCCCGCGGGGCTCTCGACCGTCCTGCACTTCCTCCTGCACCTCCGGCAACAGGGCCTGGCGTTTCCATCCCTGAAGGTGTATCTCTCCGCGATCGTGGCATACCAACCGCCACGATCTGCTGCCTCGGCCTTCTTCAGGAACGATACCGTTAAGCGGTTCCTGAAAGGACTTCATCATCTCTACCCGCCGGTATCGCCGCCGCTACCGCCGTGGTCCCTCTCGCTGGTGCTCTCGCAGCTGACAAAGCCGCCCTTCGAGCCAATGGCGACCTCGGATGACAGGCTCCTGACAATGAAAACTGCCTTCCTGGTAGCGGTGACCTCAGCGAGGCGAGCGGGTGAGATCACAGCTCTTCGTTCCGATGAGCCCTTCACGGTCTTCCACAGGGACAAGGTGGTCCTGAGACCTGACATCTCGTTCCTGCCAAAGGTGGTGTCCAGTTTCCATCTCAACCAGGACATCATCCTGCCTGCCTTCTTCCCGAACCCGACGACACCGTTGGAGCGGTCCCTCCACTCCCTGGACGTGCGTCGGGCATTGGCTTTCTACAAGGACAGGACTGCTTCCTTCCGACAGACGCCGCATCTCTTTGTTTGCTATGGGCGACGTCGGAAGGGCCTAAAAGTGTCCACCCAGCGCTTCTCCAAGTGGGTGGTGAGGACTATTGAACTGGCGTATGAGCTCGCGAGGAAGCCTCCGCCAGTCCTGCTTCGAGCCCACTCCACCAGAGCTGTGGCTACTTCTGCGGCCCTCCTGCGAGGAGTTGACCTGCATGAACTCTGCCGTGTGGCGACCTGGTCCCAACCATCGACCTTCGTGCGCCACTACAGGCTCGACTGCCGGTCGCGCAGAGATGCCCGGTTTGGACGTGAGGTGTTGGCTTCCGTGCTGTAGGACCTGACCCGCCGTCCGACCGGTAAGCTACACAGTCTCCTAGTGTATGAAGGCACAGAGACCACGAAGAAGAAGAACAGGTTGCTTACCTGTAACTGTGGTTCTTCGAGTGGTCATCTGTGCCATCATACACACCCGCCCTTCCTCCCCTCTTTCTCAGGTCCCTGTAGGTTCTACGGCGGACGACAGAACTGAGGAGAGACCGTTGCTCGGCGGGAGGAGCATGCGCAGTACCGGCGTGGGGGAGGGGTTCCCGCCAAGCGAACAAGCTCTAGAAGTTTCCGAACGCTACCGCGCAGGCGCTAAAGCTCCTAGTGTATGATGGCACAGATGACCACTCGAAGAACCACAGTTACAGGTAAGCAACCTGTTCTTTCCTTACTACCTTTTCACCTATTCTGGACTGCAGTCCAAGCGGCATCATTTATTCTATTTTCACCAGCTAAAGGACCATTTTCATTTTGAGAGAAGACTGAAGTAAAACAGATGTTGAATATTCAGGGATGTGGGGGCTCTGGAAACAGTTGAACTGAAAAATTTTGGGGTGCTCTGAATAAAATTATCTGATTTAACACTTTGATTTAAGTGCCATATTCAATCACATTCAAAGCCTTATGTGGAAATTATTTTATTCAAATATTTGTGGTAATATGAAGACAATTCCCTTAGTCTGTATAAGAAAATGCCTACGTGTGAAAGAATACTATCTTTTTAAGACACATACCTGACTATAACTGAGATGTAACTAATATTACCAGTTGAAATTTCTTATGCTGAAGTACAACTATAGTACCTTCAACCTCACCCACTCATTAATTACACTACTTATCAGGTCCATTTTTGTACATTATTTTTCATTTCTTCCATGGACAACGGAACGTTAAGATTTGCCAATGCTTGTCTCCTTAGAATAATGACTGGAAATTCATATCATGTATTTACCTCATTAATTGATTGTAGCATAACAGTCCAGGCAACTATGGATAAATATGTGTGTGTGTCTGTGTGTGATGTGGAAGATTTTCCATGGAAAAAAATAGCGATCAAACATTTCTTCATTCCATAAGTCTGCTTCCTAGTGTTATATTACAATATGGACCTTTGCCCCTGGAAGAACAGCACACTTCTTGAGACATCCTCTCAGGCTTGCAGACCATCACTTCTGTTCATTTCAGCAGGGAATCATCAGTGATCTCCACCACACATTTCTTTTTCCTTTGAGAAATGTCAAGATCTTTCCCACCCACAGAACTTTCTAAGGCCAGTTCAATGCTGTGCCAGTACTAGGACTGTTGGCTCTTTTCCTGTTCTCTGATGAAGAGGATACCTTTGAAATAATAGTTTATCTTTACACTCGCAGCACAGTTCCTGGTACATCTGCTTCTGCATGTTAGATTATTCTAAATCTACTTCAAAGAGTCTCCTGTGTTTTGTTCAAAACAACTTTTTACCATCCAGGACAAATATTGATGTAGATATTTGGGCCTCATGCTGTTGCACCTTCTCTTCTAGCAGGCTAACTATCTTGTACCGTCTAAAGGTATAGCTCCTCACATCCTTGGGCCAAAAACCTCAATATAAGACAGCTGTTGCAAGTCCTTGCAGCAGCTGCTTCGCCATCCGTGTTCATTCCAAATAGGAAGTGTCACAGCGTTCCATGTCTCCCCCTCAGATTCCCCCGTGAGACACCCAGGTAGCTGCTGCTATCTCTGCCCCCAACCAAGTCAGTGATTCATTTCCTTTCAGCACTTCCTTCCTTCCAGCAGAAACTCTGCTCCCTTAGACCATGTGTTTAGGCAGAGTCCCTTGCCCCAAACACACTAAAACAGACAAACAAGACTCCAAACAATTGGCCAAAGAATCAATCTTTACCAAAAAGACACTAGCTCAGTTTGTTCTGTCTGTTCCATGCAAAATATCTGTGGTCCTCATCGTGTTAGCTGAGCACTGAGCTGCAGAGTGTGAGAACAGCTGTATAGAGCCAATGGCTTCACCCCCAACTGAGTCCGTGACTCTTTTCTGAACTCCTGTTTGGTATCAACAATACATACAGTTATACTTATTAGAATATTTTAAAACTTACTCCTTTCTACTATGGGAAGGAAAAAACGGATGATTTAAGTAAGGAGGATACGGATACCATGACAGTATTTTTTTTTGAATTTTTAAAATGTTGATTTAGCATATTGGATAAGTCTGAAAGCCCCTTATGAGGTAAAGGTAGTTAACTCCTTGGGGGAAATAAACTGTTATTTTTTTTTGAGGGGGGAAGAGATTAACTAATGAAAATAGATGTTTAGGGGTTTATATTATAATATAATGAAGTTACGGTATCAGTTCAAAGGAAAATGAAGAATTAGCGAAGTGTAACAAAGGAATTAGACATCAGATGCTGTTTTTTGTCCAGTGGGGGAAGTTCTTTTTTTTTTTTGTCCATTGTCTATGCGTCTAGTAATACATGTTAAGTCCTTTTCGTTTTTATCTGTCTGTAATATATGTTGGATTAGACTTATGCTGGATTTTCTTAGGTTAGATTTAGGACTTCATGTTGTATGTATCCTTCAGATCTATTGTATGTATGTATGGATATTATTTGTACCTTATGAATTTGTTTATATGTATAGTTCTTTTTTTGTCTGTCTTTTTAAATACTTTCTTAGCAGAAAAATCGAATAAAAATATTAAAAAAACCAAATACATACAGTTGTCTGTCCACATGTGCGCATTTAACTTTCACTGATCTATTTGTGAGTTTCTCCAACCCCTGCCCCTCCACCTCAGGCACTTCTTTTCCAAGGGAACTTTCCCTCTTGGAGGCTCCAATCTGGCCACAAAGCCCTTTAAAAACCTGCCTCTAATCCTCCTCCTCCTCCAGCTGCTGCCTGGCCCACTAAAGACAGTTTGCAGCCAAACTTCTGAGCATCACAAGCCCTTTCTTGATGCCCCTCCCTCCAATCCAGGAAAGGAAATGAGTATGAGAGAGGAAGTATAAGGCTATCATGGTGACCCACCACCTTTCCCTGACCTGGTTTGGTCCCTGGTGCCTGTTTCCCCATTCTTTCCCCCTTCCCCCCACATTTTGATATTTGTAATTTTTCTACTTTTTCAGGGGTCCTGCACCCCTAACCCTACCAAATGTGGAAGCCTAACCATCCTTGTTTTTTGAGGGTTGAAGTGAAGGTCACTGTTTCAGCCCTTAGAGTTCTTACAATTCTAGAGTTGTGCTCTTTGTATTTCATAGAATCATAGAATTGGAAGTGACCTCACAGGCTTCCCTCTCCATGCAGAAAATCCAGCTAGAGCATTCCCATCAGGCAGCTGTCTAGCCTCTTTTTGAAGATATTCAGAGAAAGAGACACCACCACCTCTCTAGTAATTGGTTCTATTGTCAAAAAGTTTCTTCTAATGTTCACTTGAAATCTACTCTTCTGTAACTTAGAATCATTAGACCTGGTGGTCACCGCCTCTGGGGTGGTGGAGAACAAACCTGTCCCAGCTCTTTACTTATTTAAAGCATGCAATCATATCACCCCTCAGTTTTCTGCTCACCAATCTCAACATGCCTAGCTTCCACATCCTTTCCTCATTTGGTTTTATTTTTGTACAGATTTTTTAAAAAAAGAATATAATCCCATCTAAATATTATGTAACAAAAAGAGAATAATTTCATCTCTGAGGAAAAAGCATGAAAATTAACTTCAAACATCAGTGAACATGTATAAGGAGAATTACACTGAAGTTGTAGGTGTATGTGTGGTGAGTTTTCTTTGTTTAAATAAACAATGAAGTGATACCGTATTTTTCAAATGAGTTGTCCTTTATCAGACCTTTGCAGGTTTAATTTGGTGTGCCAGTTTTTCTGAGAAGGCAATGCTCCAAACTTGTGTCAAGATCTAAAAGGTAATCCTTTTAGTATCCTCCAATGTTTTGCTATCTCCATTGGAGCAGCAGCCAATAGGCTAGATAATAGACATTTATTTTTCAATTCAACATCTGGTGCTTTAGTAGATCAAAAGTAGTAGGAGTTCATCATTGTGTGGTAAGCTTTCTGCTGTTATGTGAAATATAAAAAGCGAAACATCTGCTACAAATTGGGTTATCTTAGGGCATTTGGCCCGCGTACGAATTAATGTGCCTCTTATTTCATCCCTACCAACGTAGAGGAATGGTATTATTGGTTGTAGGTGACAGCTTGGATGGAGTGAGATGCCATCTGAAGGTTACTGTTAGCATGCTTTCCCTTATTAAGGTTGGTGTCAGCCTGTATAACACAGAATTCTGGATTTTATACCACTAGTCCTCAATAATGATTATATTTAAAGTGAATCCCATTGCATTTTAAAACCATTATCCATTTTGTTGATAGAGTCAGTTAACCACTTATATAGTTTTGTAACAATTTTGGGGGGATTAATAGAACAGTCGATGCAAAATTCTTCGAAGAATGTGATGTGGCTGGACCTTCTGTAGGAAAAAGTGACTTAGCAGGTGAACGGATTTGCAGTTTGTTTATCTGGGGAACTAGAGATCCCTGTATCCACTGCTCTAGTGTTTCCATAGTGATTGGTTTGCCTAGGTGGAATAGATATCTGATGCTGTATATGCTCTGATACTTCCAGATTTGAATACTTCCATACTGAAGTTGTGGGTGCCCCTTAAAGGTGAAGGTGGGGGAGTTAAACATGCAACCCATTTTCTTCATCCTAATAAAGTTTCTTTTAGAAATAGATTTACAATTGCATTTACCGTAACAAGAGTGTGGCTTGTGAACGGATATATTTGGAGTCAATAGTTTTATTAAACTCTTCCATCTTAATCCAATAAACATTATTATTGTTATGAATAATATTCAATAACTGATGAATGAATGGATGAATGAATGAATAACTGATGAGGACTGTATAATACTTCTGTAAATTTGGGGTTGTCAAGCCCATTTTAAACTGGGTTGAATTGAACTGGGTTGAATTGAACTTTTAGGGAATCTGAGGGAGGTTGGAATATTTGCAATGAATTTTTCTAATCCCCCCCCCTTTTTTGCCAGTTTTTAACTTTAGACTCATGTGGAGCTATTGGAAGAGTTTGAAACAAATAATATAGTCAGGCTAAAATTTGGGGTTTGACCACTGCAGTATGGCCAGAGAGGGACTTAATCTGGAGCAGATTTTTGAGATTCTCTCATTTCATAAATAATTTATAATAATGATAACAAAATTTGTTAAGCTCTTTGGATAAGCAGATTCCTAAGTATTTACATCTTGAGAAACTTATTTCAGAAGCTGAAGAGGCACTAAGATTGAATTGGTCCTCAACAGGTAAATTTAATGTGTTCAGATTTTACAAAATTCATTTTAGAGCTTGAAAAAAATGAAAATTTTAGCAATATTTTCTATTATTCTAATAATTTTCTGATTCATTAAAAGAAATAGAACTTCATCAGCAGAAAGGTTGATCACATGCATATGAGAATTTATATTGATGCCTTTTACTTAAGTTTGTGCAAATTTTCTCTGCCAAAGGCTATGCTCTGTGGCAAACAAAATCAGCAATAATGGACAACCTTGTTTAATGCCTCTGGAAAGGCAGAATGTTTCCAAGATGAGGCCGTTAATGTGTCCAAAAGGTTCCGAATTTAAGGACAGGAGTGAAAGCATAGATGTAAATTTATTGCCATAGATGTAAATTTGAGCACATATGGCCATTCAGCATGGACAAATGGCTTTAGGGTGTCAAGAGAAACCACAACCAATGGGGGTTTAGAATGGTTAGCATGGTTTCTGGTGAAGTTGGTGGGGTGAATCAGTTGCCTCCTTGTAGTTCTGCAGAGGAGGAGACATGATTCAGGGTGCTTCCGAGTCCTAAATAAAGAAGGACTAGTGACAATTGCCCCTGGACAAAAGTGACACCCTTGGCATTTCAGATCACTTGCAATTGTCTGCATGTGGAAGGAAAGTACTGTCATTACTAACAAGTCTTGATGTGTGGTCTGCTGGCCGTACAGCCTCAAGCTCAGTCTAGTTTCACCACTTGCATCAAAGAGACTTTTAAACAAAGCGGTTTCAATGAGAAGCTTTCCCAAAGTGGGTACAATTTGTAATTTTTGAGCAACTGGAATTATATTTGTTGGGACTAGTAGAAGATCACACTTGGAGAAGAACTATGGCAAGTTATTATGATGTATGACTACCACAGCACAATTATTATATGCACAGATGTGGAAAAATACAGAAACACCAACAAAAGAGAACTGACTGTTAAAACTGATGGACCTAACTGAATTTGACAAATTGAAGGTATAGATCTAAAAAATAAACTCGGTAGTGACTTTTGTAAAAAACTAGGAACCCTTAATAATTTTTTTTGTGAGAAAAAAAGTACTAATTCTAGTACTAAGTATACTAATCCAAAAGTACTAATCCAATTAGTACTAGTATTAGTACTTTTGGATAAGCAGCAGTAAAAGCTTTCAAACAGTATTTGTAACTTGAGATGTTTCTCCTGTATAGACTTATCTAGAATGTGCCTTAAGAAAGCTTGAAACCACCTTTTTTTAAAAAAAATATTGTTATTTGTAGTTAGCCTTATGTATGTAGTGTTTAGTATTTTATTTACCTTTTGTCTCTATTTCTTTTTCTGTTTGTTTCATTGTTAACTTGATTACTGCAACTTCTTGTTGTTTTGTTTTAGTTTTAGTTTTGTTTGTATGTATTTTAAAAATAAAACTTAAAAAAAGAATGGTGAGCATGATGGATTATAATTAAGCTGTGTTCTGATTGAATCTGTTATTTGCCTTGCAGCTTGGTCTGAGTGGATATACAGTCCTCTCTCCGCATTTGCGGGTTTGATGTATGCGAATTTGATTATTTGTGAGGCACAAATGTACCTCCCCTCTCCCCGATTCTTCTCTTCCCATTCCTTTGTGTTTGGCCAGGCATGGAGAAGGAAGGAAAGCACCCAGACAAAAGGCAAGGAAATGTGGGAGGGAGGACGCACACCTGCTTTCCTTCTCCCCTCCAGAGCTCCCCCTCCCATTCCTTTGCCTCTGGCCCCAGTGCTGTGAATGAAGACGAAGGGGGAAATTAAAACCTAACCGATGCCAAAGAAAAAGAGCAACTGAAGTCAGGAGTTATAAAGTATCAAACTATCTCAGGGAATTTGAAAAACTAATTTTATATATATATGTATATTTAAAAAAACTATCTAATGTACCATATAAAATAATCAAATCAGTGAAACAACACATAGAATATATAGTGAAAGAACCAAAGTCCTCCAGTCCCTTGAGATACAAAAGCCTTTTGGAAGGCAGTGGATGGAGAAGAAATAAATCTTCAAATGGTATACAAGTCTTTCAAAAGGCAGACAAGTCCTTCAAAGGGCACACTAAGGGAAGCACAAATTAGAAATATACTAGTCAGTAACAAATGTTACTTACCACAAATGAATCATTCAATATAGATAAAGGGAATAATCCACAAGTATTCTCCTGCTTTCCCACAGACTGTGGAGTTAATTAATTAATTAAGTTGTCTCAGGACCAGGGCCTAGCTGAAAGAGGAAAAATCCACAATATGAGGGATCTGCACCTGGTTATTTAAGTAATTGCATCCACTTCGCAAAGGTCAGTCTGTGGGAAAGCCGGAGAATGGTTGTGGATTACTCCCTTTATCTATACTGAATGATTCATTTGTGGTAAATAAGATTTGTTATTGACTAGTATATTTCTAATTTGTGCTTCCCTTATTGTATAGATAGCAGTAAGCCCTTGATTTATTTTTGAAGATAAAGAAGTTCTAGGAAATATTTCAGCCGCTGATGAAGACCTAAAGTTGAAATGCGTTTGGCTGTACAGAATGGTGGATTGTCATTGATACCAGTTGACTTCGTTCTTCCTTATCAAGTGGTTTACTACAGTCGTCTGCCTTTTGAAGGACTCGTGTATTATTTGAAGATGTATTTCTTCTCCATCCACTGCCTTGCAAAAGGCTTTTGTATTTCAAGGGACTGAAGGTCTCCCCACAGGACTTTGGTTCTTTTTACTATTCTGTGTATTGTTTCAATGATTTGATTATTTTATATGGTACATTAAGTTTTTTTTAAAAATCTACATATATATATAAGTTCTTCTTCGTGGTCTCTGTGCCTTCATACACTAGGAGCTTTAGCGCCTGCGCGGTAGCGTTCGGAAACTTCTAGAGCTTGTTCGCTTGGCGGGAACCCCTCCCCCACGCCGGTACTGCGCATGCTCCTCCCGCCGAGCAACGGTCTCTCCTCAGTTCTTTCTCGTCCGCCGTCGCGTACGGAAGGTTCTTTAGTTTGTTCCTCTCACTTTTGTGCTTGGCTTGCTGTTTTCACGGTTTTACGGACTTTTGGACTGTCTCTGACCTCTCTTTCGGACTCCCCCTTCGGCTTTGGTCTTTTCGGATTTTCGCAGTTTGGCGCTCTTCGTCTTATGTCCGCGCTCTTCAAGAAGTGCGTGTCCTGCGGGCGCAAGGTTGCCCTCAACGACAACCACAAGGAGTGTCTCTTCTGTTTGGGTGAGTCCCACAACATCCGGACTTGCCCAATTTGCCGGGATTTTACTCCCCAAACTCTCTGCAACCGGTCCGCGAGACTTAAGTCTTATTGTTGGGAACAGTCTCTGCGGGCGATAGACGAGACCTCCACTTCCAAGATGGCCGACAAGAAGACGACCACGCCATCGACGGTATCGGCGGCTGCCGTTCCGTCCACCTCGTTGGTATCGGGCTCGGTACCGGCGAAAATGCCGATCTCGGCGTTACCGAGGATCCCGAAGCTGTCGGCGGCTGCCAAGTCAGCGAAAGGATCCTCGACGGCGAGGAAGGCTGAGGCTCCCCTGACGGAGACGCCTGCTAAAAAGCGCCCTGCTCCGGACGGAGGCAAGGGCAAGGAGAAGGAGAAGAAGAAGAAGAAGAAGGAGAAGAAGCGCTCCCCGGCTGGGGACGTTCAACCTCCTACTCCTCCTCCTACTCAGCAGCCTTCCAAAGGGCGAGGCGAGTCCGTCGATCTCTCGGAGGATGAGATCGAGGACGTTCCCCAACAGCGCCCGGACTCGCCTGTGGCAGACCCTCCAACCCTGGTGGAGGAGCGCCACCGCCCTCCTAGCCGTCGCAGGTCGGCCGACCTACAGCAGAGAGAGCCCTCTGCTTCTCCGGAGCGGCGTTCGACCTCCTTCCGGTCCCGGTCCCGCTCTTCCGAGCGTCTGGTGGCCTCGCCGCCTCCTAGGGAGACAAGAGAGGAACAACCTCGCTCGTCTGCCTCCAGATACACCTCGGCGTCCTACGTGGCCAGGTACGCGAGGGAATCTGAATGGAGAGAGCGCCCGGCCTCTTATCGGTCACATTCGCCATCGTACCGGGATCGGTACCATCGTGGCCCGAGTCGCTGGGAGACCTTCCGGAGGTCCCGGTCACCTCGTCGACAGCGCGAATCGCGCTCGCCTAGAGGGGACGAGGCTCGGTACCGTCGACGCCGAAGCCGATCTCCGTCGGACCGCCACTCCTTCAGCCGCTCTCCCTCTCCTCGATATCATAGGGCGAGGGAGCCTTCACCTCGGTATCGGGCGATATCGCCACCTCCTAGGGTCACGGCAACGGCGACGCGCCCTACGGAGTCGGTGGTGACTGAGCGGGCTACGACGACGTCAGCCTGCCAGACTACCCCTGTCACCACTAAGAAGGTGAAGTCAGTAGTCAGCCAGCCCAAGCGGGACGCTGCTACTACCACCGCCCCGGCTGCAGAGAAGCCTAGGAAGGCAACACCTGTGGCGACTGCGAAGGAGCCGGAAAGCGAGCGGCGAGAGGACTCACCGACCTCAGAGTCGTACGACTCGAGTGCGGAATCAGAGGTGTCTGAGGCGGCCTCCCAAGAGTCTCCTCCGCTGGGATTCGGGGACCCGATCCCAGATTCTGCTCCAGAGGACGTCCACCAGTTCTCTGCGATGCTGCTCCGCATGGCTACTACCCTCGGCCTTAAGATCGCCGATGCGGAGCCGGAGGACGACGATCCAGCCTTCTCCGTCTTCGAGGAGAAGCGACCTGCCGCGGCCCCGCTGCCTCTCCTGCCCCGGGCATCCAGACTGGTGAAGGCCGCCTGGGATAGGCCGTCCTCGGCTCAGCCGATACCGCAGCGGTTGGAACACCTCTACAGGGTGCAGAAGGATAACGCCGGTTATCTCTTTAATCACCCTGCACCGAACTCTGTGGTGGTCGAGTTGGCACAGACGAAAGGCTCCGGCAGGCAACACACCACCCCGCCGGACAAAGAGGGCAGGAAGTTGGACGCCTATGCAAGAAGGTTCTATTCAGCTGCCTCCTTGCAGATCAGGCTGTCCAACACTCAGGCTTGCCTCGCGGCATACCTGAAAAAGGTGCTCGATCGCCTGCAACCGGCGATGGAGGCGGTACCGGAGGACATCCGCCAAGCCTCCTCCGTGATCTTCAACGAGGCCATCTCCATCGCTCGGCAGCAGATGGCCTCCTCCAGGCACGCAGTGGAGATTGCCTCCCGGGTCATGGCGGGATCCATCGGCCTGCGCCGCCATGCTTGGCTGCGGCCGGCCGACATCCAGGAGGACACCAGAAGGAGGATTGAAGATCTCCCCTTCGACGGTGAGGGCCTATTCAATTCGTCCACAGACGAAGCTTTGGACAATCTCGTTAAGGCGAGGCTGACCGCCAAGAAGATCGGGCTACAGCCAGCCACGCAAGCCCACAGGACCTCCACCTTCCGCCCATCCTGGCGACGATCTTCCACCTCGTCGTTCCAGCGTTCGGCCCAGTCTGGACAGTCGAGACCATCCTCCGGCTCATCGGCCAGACGCACGATTAGGCGACGCCCGGCTTCGTCCAAGAAGTCCTCCTCCGAGACAAAGTCTCGGTTTTGACGTGCCTGGCAGGACCTACCAATACCCACTCTTCAGCCTACCATCAGCGCTCGGAGACCGACCGACTCTTGCTCGACATCTCGCGGAGTGGCAGTGTGTCACTACGGACTCTTGGGTGCTTTCCATCGTCCGTCTTGGCTACGCCATCGAGTTTCTCGATATTCCTCCTCGAGGCGTTCACTATTCCACGCCGTCGAGTCCGGCCCTCCTGGAAGAGATCCAATCCCTCCTCCAGAAAGGGGCGATCGAGCAGCTCCCGCAAGAGGCCAAGACCACCGGCTTCTTCTCCAGGTACTTCACGGTACCGAAAGCCGACGGTACCCTCCGGCCGATCCTAGACCTCAGAGGGGTGAACTACTACATCCGCCCCAAAAGGTTCAAGATGGTCACGATACCGTCGATCCTGCCCTTCCTACATCGAGGGGACTGGTTCGCCTCCATCGATCTCCGAGACGCATACTTCCATATCGCCATTCGCCCGCAGCACAGACGGTACCTCCGCTTCGCAGTCGACGACACCTGTTACCAGTACAAGGTGCTGCCGTTCGGACTCTCGACTGCCCCAAGGGTCTTCACCAAGTGCATGGCCCCGGTGGTATCCTTCCTGCGGACGAAGGGTGCTTCTGTCTTCCCTTACCTCGACGATTGGCTGTTGGTGGCGTCCTGCAAACAGAGACTTTACCACGACGTCCACATGACGTTGTCACTCCTGACCCGCCTTGGTCTACGGGTGAATCCGAAGAAGTCCCACCTCGAGCCGGCGAGGATCTTGGACTTCATCGGGGCGACGCTCGACTCGACCTCCGCCAGGGCGTACCTACCAGAGTCTCGAGCCCAAACCCTGATCCGGGCCGCCGCTCACGCGCGTACGGCCCCGACATTATCTGCGAGAAGCGTCCAGCAGCTCTTGGGCTACATGGCTGCGACGACCGCTGTGACATATCTCGCCAGGCTGAGAGCGAGACCTCTTCAACACTGGTTCGTCCGCATATTCGACCCCCTGCGAGACGAACAGACACTCCGACTGCAGCTGCCGGGAGACGTCCGCTCATCCCTCCGATGGTGGCAGTCGCGACGCAATCTCATGTCAGGGATGCCTTTCCAACAGCCGACACCGAAGGTGACGGTAACGACCGACACCTCCCTGTATGGATGGGGTGCCCACTGCGGCGATCTCAGAGTCCGCGACAGATGGACCGACGACGAGACCGCTCTCCATATCAACGCGCTGGAGCTACTCGCCGTCTTGAAAGCGCTACGGGCGTTCCGCCACGTCGTAGCGGGGCGGACGGTCCTGGTTCTGACGGACAATACCACTGCCGTCTGTTACATCAACAGACAAGGAGGGACTCACTCCACAACCCTGCTCAACATTGCACTCGACTTGTGGGAATGGTGCATTCGCCTGCATACGCATCCCGTGGCAGTTCACCTGGCCGGGCAGGAGAACACCACGGCAGACGCCCTCAGCAGGGACACCTCATCCCATCACGAATGGTCTCTCTCCGGAGAGGCGTTCAGACTGATTCGGGACCGCTGGGGCGAACCATCGATCGACCTCTTCGCGACCAGGGAAAACGCGAAGTGTCGCCGATTCTGTTCCAGAGCGGGCCACGATCGTGCCTCCATCGGGGACGCTTTCCAGTTTCCGTGGACCGGGGAACTCCTCTACGCGTTCCCGCCGTTCCCGCTGCTCGGCCGGACGATATCGAAGATCCTCGCCGACCGAGCCGACGCGATCCTGGTAGCCCCGTACTGGCCGAGGCAACATTGGTTCGCACCCCTGCTACAAGCCGCGCGAGACGACCTGCTCCGGTTGCCACCGACACCGGACCTGCTCTCCCACTCCGGCGGCCGAGTCCTCCATCCGGACCTGCCACGCCTGGCCCTCCATGCCTGGAGGATATCGCACTAGACGATCCCGTGCTCGGTACCGTCCTCGTCGCGGCCAGGAAGGAATCCACCCGTCGCAACTATCAATACAAGTGGCGACGCTTCCTGACCTTCGCTAACGAGAGGAGTGAGCCGGTATCGCCCGCGGGGCTCTCTACCGTCCTGCATTTCCTCCTGCACCTCTGGCAACAGGGGCTGGCGTTTCCATCCCTGAAGGTGTATCTTTCCGCGATCGTGGCATACCAACCGCCACGATCGGCTGCCTCGGCCTTCTTCAGGAACGATACCGTTAAGCGGTTCCTGAAAGGACTTCATCATCTCTACCCGCCGGTATCGCCGCCGCTACCGCCGTGGTCCCTCTCGCTGGTGCTCTCGCAGCTGACAAAGCCGCCCTTCGAGCCGATGGCGACCTCGGATGATAGGATTCTCACCATGAAAACTGCCTTCTTGGTAGCGGTGACCTCAGCGAGGCGAGCGGGTGAGATCACAGCTCTTCGATCCGATGAGCCCTTCACGGTCTTCCACAGGGACAAGGTGGTCCTGAGACCTGACATCTCGTTCCTGCCTAAGGTGGTGTCCAGTTTCCATCTCAACCAGGACATCATCCTGCCTGCCTTCTTCCCGAACCCGACGACACCGTTTAGCGGTCTCTCCACTCCCTGGACGTGCGTCGGGCCGTGGCCTTCTACATGGACAGGACTGCTTCCTTCCGACAGACGCCGCATCTCTTTGTTTGCTATGGGCGACGTCGGAAGGGCCTCAAAGTGTCCACCCAGCGCTTCTCCAAATGGGTGGTGAGGACTATTCAACTGGCGTATGAGCTCGCGAGGAAGCCTCCGCCAGTCCTGCTTCGAGCCCACTCTACCAGAGCGGTGGCTACTTCTGCGGCCCTCCTGCGAGGAGTTGACCTGCATGAACTCTGCCGTGTGGCGACCTGGTCCCAACCATCGACCTTCGTGCGCCACTACAGGCTCGACTGCCGGTCGCGCAGAGATGCCCGGTTTGGACGTGAGGTGTTGGCTTCCGTGCTGTAGGACCTGACCCGCCGTCTGACCGGTAAGCTACACAGTCTCCTAGTGTATGAAGGCACAGAGACCACGAAGAAGAAGAACAGGT
Organism: Ctenosaura bakeri; assembly: GCA_948474755.1. Taxonomy (NCBI): domain Eukaryota; kingdom Metazoa; phylum Chordata; class Lepidosauria; order Squamata; family Iguanidae; genus Ctenosaura; species Ctenosaura bakeri. Next base: position 156,482 of record CAOLHI010002520.1, read on the forward strand.
TGCTTACCTGTAACTGTGGTTCTTCGAGTGGTCATCTGTGCCATCATACACACCCGCCCTTCCTCCCCTCTTTCTCAGGTCCCTGTAGGTTCTACGGCGGACGACAGAACTGAGGAGAGACCGTTGCTCGGCGGGAGGAGCATGCGCAGTACCGGCGTGGGGGAGGGGTTCCCGCCAAGCGAACAAGCTCTAGAAGTTTCCGAACGCTACCGCGCAGGCGCTAAAGCTCCTAGTGTATGATGGCACAGATGACCACTCGAAGAACCACAGTTACAGGTAAGCAACCTGTTCTTATTTCAAATTCGTTGAGATGGTTTGATACTCTATAACTCCTGACTTCAGTTGTTCTTTTTCTGTTCCCAGTGCTGACAATGCATGCTGAGACTATAGGCAGGGGAATCAGGGGGAGAGACTCCTACAAACCTTCCTTCTCCCCTTGTCACTCCCCCCTCCCATTCCTTTGCATCTGGTCCCAGTACGGAGAAGGCAAGAGAATGGTGGAGGGAACCCTGGAAGGGAATAGGAGAGGGATCATGGGTGTGTGTGTTATTCTTGGTTTTTCCACTTTTGTGAAGGTTCTGTGCCCTGAGCCCTCACAAAAGCGGAGGGACCATTGTATTCCACAAAGGAATAATTAAGTCACTTAGCCAGAACTGCACTAAGGATTTTGCTGTCTTGATTTATGATAGGATGGTAACGAGATATTAGAGTATGATCTCCCAATGTCAGGTCAGCTTTGCTCCCTGCCATGTTTCAGAATGTTACTCTGTCATGATGATGAATGCTTCTTGATTATTTTATGCTTTATACTGTATGTATAAAGCTTATCCTGTGTGGGAAGTGTATGCGAGCTTGTAATAAGGGATCACTGAATAGACAAACTCTTGGATTTCCATCATATGTTACATGTCACCTTATGTTTAACCTTTGAGTGTAATCTGATTGATTGTTGAAGAGGATGAAATGAGCACACTGCTGCAGTATGCTAGATGAAAGATTCTGTTAGAGCTTTGTTATATGTTACATGCTATACACCTTGCTTGAGAAATATGTTAATCTGCTTCTAGAATGTATAACCATGTATGCTACCATGTATTGTGAGTTACTGCCATACTACATGTGATCCTGATGTTTCATGCTGTTATTTCTGTACTACGGTGTACAATGGGCTTTACTCTGTTTTGTGTGTGTGTGTGTGTATGTGTGCGCGCGCGCATGCATTGAGGATTGATTTTCACTGGTTACTCTTATGTTTGGGTGTATTAACCTTTGCTAATACACTTTGACTACCCTTGCTTTCTGTAGTAATGTCCTGCCATGTTGTTAAGCAGGCCTACTTATCGCATGCTGTTGATCATGTTTAATGGTGTCATTATATGCTATGCTTAAAGTGTTAGGCTTGAAATTTGATTTTTTGTAGTTTGCTATATTAATTGGCATTTTAGACACTCAGAGCTCATCCATCTTGCTTTGGAATTACCATATTTTGTTCTGCTCCTGTTTATAATCAGTATGTACAAGTGAAGAACTCTTGAGAATGACCTGGGATGTAACAGGGTCATGTAGACTTAGGAATGTTAAAGGTCAGATAAAATGTAACATGTGTACAACAAGCTGTAGCTTTTCTGATGCTGATGCATGAATCTTTTCTTTCTTGTCAGCATTCTTTAATAAAAACATTAAAATGGTACAAGAAAGGAAGCCTGAAAGAACAAATCATCCTACGTGGTATCCTTTGGCCAAAGTACTTGTGTGTGCGCGTGCGTGCGCACGTGTGTGCCTGTCATACTGGAATGGAAATTCCAGCATTATTGTAATTAATTTTAGCTGTTATTATTAGTTTTCGCTGCCACCACCCACTGAATTCTGAATAACGGAGCAGCACAGTGGGACGCTGCTCAGTAATTGCCAATCCCTAAGTTGGAGGATCTTCCCTCCCCCTCCTTTCTGGATGAGGAAGCTCTATCTAGCGTTGGCGTGGGGAAGGAGAGAAACAGAGGTCTTACAGAAAGTATTTATTCAAGGCATGCAAATGAACAAGGCAATAACACACATGAGAGGCTCCCACCCTCCCAGGCACGCTAAGTTACAAGTAGTTACAAAAACAGATATAAAAACACAGATACATTCTTTAGATCAGCCAGCCTCCAAAATAATGAAAGTCCCTGATGCGACTAGATAACTAGTTATAGTACTCACAGATGTTCATAGGCTTAGATGTTCTAAGAGGAAAGAAGCCAGGAGGTGAGGCCAGGGCCTACAGCCTGCTACTGGCGCAGAACCCCCCTCCAGGAGGTTCCTTGGTTGTTGTCTCTTTGTTATCCCTTTGTTCTCTCTCGGCCACATGGCCTCTCAGGAGTTTTATAACTTCTCCTTGGAAGCATCTCGAAGCATCCCGAAGATGCTCACCTCTTACCTTTGATTGGTCAGTTCTCACCCTGTGACCTATGATGCTGACCCACAGTAAAATGTAATCTAATCCCAACACTTCATTAACCCTTGGTTTACCTGAAGAGGGAAGTATCCCCCTTTAGCTAAGTCTAGATAATGGGAAGCCCCATTATCACAGTGCCTACCTTTCTCTCTTTTCTACCTTTCTACCTTGTGTTTGGGGGTTCATATCAGCTCCATGTCATCTAGGGTACGGTAAGGTGTGGTCTGTTTATCCACCCTCACAAAAAAGTTTCCACATTACGTTACATGTGTGTTCTGCTCTTTGTATATAACATGTTTAGTGGCTTGCTTCATTGTAGGAAGGATGCTGGGTTTTGGTACTGTAAAACTTTACATATATGCCTTGTATTTTGCCTGATGTGTTATGGGGAAATGGTGTGTAAAAAGATGATGGGATAGGTTGGGAATCTGTGGATGAGAACAGAGAAGTTTTCTGAAGGTTTTAATGTGAAGCCAGGTGCTAAGCTAGCCTTCAAAGTTTGATTGGTCTAAAAGGCCTGATCTAAGAGGTGCAAAATGCAAGGGCTGTAAATTATCTTATGAGAATGGGAGGGAGGATGTTATGATCGGGACTGTGATAAGTCTTTTCTACTTGATCTTCAAAGGGTGTGGTTGGTGTAAGAATGGGAAATGGGAAAACCTGGGCAAAGTCCAGAAACACTTACCTGGGAAACTTATTGTTGTTAGTTAATGAATGAGAAATTGATCCAAGCCTAATTTGCATGCATCATGTGGAATGCCTATATAAGCCTGTGCAATGCTTCGGACTCCACTCCTGGCAACAGTTGTTACCGTAGTTTCTAGTCCGGACTTGTGGCATATTAGATATCATTTGATATCAAGAATTTGGCCTTCTTTACCCGTTCTTCTCCACGTGCTTGCTAGGCCCCCGGACAAGCACGCACACAGGCACGGCCAAAAATAGCTGAACCATTCAAAACAGACCCAGGCAGGCCAGTAATAGCCAGACTGCCGCTTTAGGAGACCTCCAGGCAAGTACTCTTTTAAGATCACATTATGTATGCACACTGTTTACAAAAGACTCCCTGCCCCAAGCCGGCAGCTTGACAAGCCGAATACTCAACTGTGTTTGCATACTGTCTACTCTGTTGACAACTCTGTCATAACTCAATCATGTAAAATACTGACCTTTCAGAGGCTTTGTCTCCAGCCCGAAACTCATTGTTATCCCCGGGAATGGACTAGCCTACGGGCACATTTTCCCCTATAAACCCCCCTGATTTTGAGCGCTTCTTCGGATCGCTCCTGGCTTCCATCCTGCTTTGCTGTCGCTTCTTCGGCGAGCCTTCTCCTCAGCTCTACATGCTGAGAATCTCCACTTCCACGGACTTTTCTTCAGACTACCTGGGTTTCAGGACAGGTGTAGTATTTCCCATGCTAAAATCTCTCTCGAAAACCCTCTATCCAACTCCTACCTTTCTTTCAATAGGTCTGTGTGAGTGTGTTTGCATACATATGTTTTGACTGTGTTTATCAAAAATAAAGAAAGCAATTATTATTTACTTCTGTTTGCTCATTGACTCGGCCTGACCCCGTAGACATTGGGTTCAAGATCTCGCTAGGTTGCCCTGCCTCTTTGTATTGCTTAGCGGCGCTCTTGCTAATTCCCATTCCCCATTGTGAGCACATTGAGGTGTCCCTCCAGGGACCCCAGAAATCAGGGTAACAAACTGAAGCTTTCATGCTTTGAAGTCCATGTTGCAGTTTATTTTTTATGGGGAGGGTCTGAAATGAAACTACTATAATATTTTTAAAAAAATATTCTGAGCTATTCAGTTGAACTTGAAACTAACCACTGTGTGTGACATCCTCAGGCTTTGGAATGGTGGTTATCTTGGCTAGTTGCTAGGACTCAGATCACTGACCACCCACCAGGGTATCGAAGAGTGTGTGTAGGTAAGGAAGAAGACAATCTTTGAAGGTTTTGTAAAATTCTGCACTAAAACTGTTGCCTCCTCTGGATTTATTGGGTTTAAGGTACTTAATTACTTCTTAATTACTTCTTTGATTTTAACGGTTGTTATTGGAGCATTAAGGATATTCCTGTGTTCATTGATTAACAGGCAAAGCTTGATTGAATCAAAGAATTCTGCCCAGAATTCTGAATCTAACTGTAACATATAAATGCGCATAAAAATGTTTTAAATTCGTTGTTAATATCCCATGGGAGATAAGTTGCCAGAATTCTGAATCTAATTGTAACATATAAACGAGCATAGTAATGTTTTAAATTCACTGTTAATATCCCATGGGAGATAAGTTGCTATTTTTAGATTTGACTACAGAAATAGAACATTTAGCTAGTTGTTATCTCAAAGCATTTGCTAACAAACTTGAGTTTGTGTTTCTATATGTATAGACATTTCTTTTTAGAGCAGTTAGTGAACTGTATATTTTTTCTATATTTAGCAATTCAAGCTCTGCTTTCTTAGTTGCCCACAAGGTAATTATTTTTTATACCTGGACAGTTTGTTTGATCTTTGGCATTTGTATATTTACAATCAGTTTGTACCTAGATGCAAAAAATTTTCAAGTCAAGGCTTCCTATGCAGATGGATCTCTTGCAGCACGACAACACTGGGGATAGGACTTAATCAAGGAGGTTACAGCCCTGATATGGCAAGATCTGAGTGGAGCTGTTGATGACTGGGTTACTTGGAAGTGTCTCATTCATAGTTGCCATAAGTCAAAGTCAAATTGATAGCCATAAAAAACAACAAAGGACTGCTTACTTTTGGATAATCATTCCAACTTGCATTATGCCTCATATCAAGTGGTTCTACTGCCACCTGGTGGTGGAATCATCTTATGGAAGATAATGTAATTTGCTGACCTAGAGGTAGGATTTCAACACTAATGATGTTTCACCATTCACCATTTTGGTTGCCCTCTTCTGGACACGTTCCAACTTGTCGATATCCTTCTTGAATTGAGGTGCCCAGAACTGGGCACAGGATTCCAAATGAGGTTTAACAATGCAGAATAGAGTGGTACCATTACCTCCCTTGATCTAGACTTCAGTAAGTCTTCTGACAAGGTCCGACATGATATTCTTGCAAACAAGCTAGTAAAATGTGGGCTATGCAATGCTACTGTTAGGTGGATTAGTAACTGGTTGACTGACCAAACCCAAAGGGCTTCTCTTAGTCCTGGAGAGAAGTGACTAATGGAGTGCCACAGGTTCAGTCCTGGGTCCAGTGCTGTTCAACATCTTTATCAATGATTTGGATGGGGAAATAAAGTGCATTCTTATCAAATTTGCAGATGACACCAAGTTAGAGGCGTAGCTGACACCACAGAGGACAAGTAATATGCATTACAAGTAAATAAAATGGTTTATTACTTGAACAAGCAAGGCAGGACTCAGTCGATGACCCTTCTCAGTCTTGCCCTTTGGATCTGGGACTGGTGTCTGGACAGAGGCATCCTACTGTCCACCACCCATCTCCCAGGAAAAGAGAACCTTGCCAGATGCTCTGAGCAGAACAGTGGCGTTGTGCCACGAGTAGATGCTCAATCCCAAAGTTTTGCAGCCTGTGTTGTGCAGGTGGGCGTTTCCACAGATTGAACACTTTGCATCAGTTCAGAATGCTTAGTGCATGATGTTCTCCAGGGCTTGAACAAGGAAAGGCTCACTTGGTGATACTTTTCTGTATCACGGGAGAAACACTTCTGTATATGCTTTCCCCTCATCCCTTTCATCACTAGGGTCCACTCAAAGCTGATTAGGGGCAGAGCTAACTGCATTCTTGTTACTCCATGGTGGCTGAGACAGCCATGATTTGCCAGCCTCCTCCACCTGTCGTGCGGAAGATACATCAAGCTCCTGTTGAGGCTGGATCTGTTGAGTCTTCACAACAGTCAGGTTCATCATCCTGACATGGACACCTCAAACTGATAGCTTGGAGGATCTGTCCATAGCTTCTTTGTTGACGCTGCTTTGTTGAATCTTGGCAGCTGCCCTAAAGCCTTCTACTCAGAGATCCTATTCCTATAAATGGTACAGGGTTTGTTTGTTTTTTTGTTCCTGGCTTTTCAGCACATACCTCTGGATGCAGCCTGGATTTAGCATATTTTGGACTTTCTGTTGTCTTTATCTGATAAGGACCTATTGCTCTCCTCCATCCAGTGCTACCTTGCTGCTGTATCCCATCTGTTCCAGTAGTCAGGCAAGCCATCCTGCTTCTGGTGCCTCCTGGTTAAGCATATCTTCAAGGGTTATAAGAACTTACACTCTTCAGTTTGGGTTCCCACACCCCAATGGAGCCTGGAACTAGTTCTGTCACAGCTTTTCTGAAGACCTTTGGAACCTATGGTAACTTGCAACATTCATCTCTGGACGTGGAAGATGGCATTCCTTGTAGCAATAACATTGGCCAGGCAAGCTAGAGATCTCAGTACACTCTGTGTTGATGCTTCCTGTGTTTCCACAAGGACAAGGTTGTTCTCAGACCTAACATTTTCATTATTCCTATAGTAGTCTCTGCTTTCCATCTCAATCAGGACCTCATACTTCCTGCATTCATGCTGAACCCATCTTCTGAATTCGAACAGATGTTTACCCAAAGGCTTCTGCTTAACTCTCAGTATTTTCAACTGGTTCTATGCAGGTGCGGAACAAACTCTGTGTGTGAGCTCAGAGATGACACTTATAGAACTACATATACAGGTGAACAGTCAGTTCTTTATCAGAGATGGTTTTGTTCCACTGTTTTTGGGTTTGTTAATTGACCACCACAGTTCAAGTTGGATAATGACAAGATGAAACCTGTCCAGAGAAGGTCAAACAAGATGACCAGAGGTCTCAAACCAAACCCTATGAGAACTGTTTTAGGAATCCGACATGTTAAGATATTAAATAATTTTTGTAATGGAAATAAAAAATCGAGGATTAACAAGAAATATTGGTATAAAAGTCAAAAAGGAGGTGGCCTGGGACTTCCAAATTTAAAATGGTATTATTATGCAAATCAATTGAGATATATCATAGAGGGGGTTTCAGGAAAGGGTGATTTAGATTGGTTAGAGATAGAAGATATGAATATTGAGACAAAATTAGAAAATATATTTTTTAGGAATTTTTCAAAGAAAGAAATGGAGAAGATAGAAAATCCTTTTATAAAAAATATAATAGAAATATGGAAAAAAAAATAAAAGAAAATTATTACCGAATATATCAATATTAACTCCGATAGTGATGATGGAAAAATTTCCAATAAATTTAAGAGAAACAATAGAGAAAGAAATAAAAAAACAAAAAATTTATAGATTAAAAGATTGGATGAAAATAATGATAAATAAAGATAGAATGAAAGAGAGATTGCAGGAAACTAAAATATCCTGGTTAAATTATATACAATTAGAGCAATGGACAAAGAGTATGAAAAGATATGTTAAGGATTTTAAAGAATATACTAAATTTGAACAAATTATTATTCAAAGAGAAAATATGCAAGAAAATGAAATACTAAAAGGTATTACAAGTGAAATATATAAAATATTAGCAAAAGAACAAGAAGAGGATTTTCTTAGAAAAATGTGGGAGGAAGAGATAGTACAAAATATAGATATACACGAATGGAGAAAAATTTGGAAACAACGTCATTTAAAAAAATTATCAATAAGAATAAAAGAGAATTATTATAAATTAGTGTGGAAATGGTACTTGACTCCAGTGAAATTAAATCAAATAGATGAGAAATATTCAAGATTATGTTGGAGAGGATGTCAAGAAATTGGTACATATATGCATATGTGGTGGAATTGCAATAAGATAATGGAGTTTTGGCAAAAGGTTTTTAAAGAGATAAAAGAGATTATAGGAGCAGATATACCAGTATGTCCAAATATTGCATTGTTGTCTATATATGATAAGGTTGAGTGTACTCAAGTAAAGAAAGAATTAATAACAAATTTGTTAACTGCAGTGAGATTAATAATAGCAAAAAAATGGAAAGCAAATGAAAAATTTCAAATAGAGGAATGGTATAACGAAGTGTGGAAAATTGCAATTAATGATAAACTAACATGTAGAATTAGGTTTATGAAAGGTTTGGTTAAAGGGAATGATTTTGAAGAAATTTGGAAAATATTTTTGGATAAAGTTCTGAAAAGAGATAGTAATACTACCCTGTCAAAAGAAGAATGGCAATTTTGGAAAGTGGATTAAATAAAAAGTTGGCTCTGGGGGGTGGGTATTTTTTAGTTTTAGTTTTGTTTTTCTTTTATGTTGTATATTTTGTAATTCTTAGTAGGTGTGTGTGTCAAACTTGTGATTTATAGATTTAAATGGATAAGTGATGTTAATGTTTTTTTTTAAAAAAAAAAGTTAAAAGAATTAACAATAGAAATAGATTAAAGGGGATGTGAAAAATATTGAATTAAATGTGAAATTATAACAGTTGAACAGATTTATAAATTTAAGGGTAAAGGTGCAAAATAACAATGAAAGTTAGTATTGCTTAAGAGAAGAGAAAAAAAGAAAAGGAAAAAAAAATTTTTTTTTAATTCACTATTATGTATATCACATGGTGTTTAATTTTTTTTTCTTGTTTTGTATTTGTGATTCAGTTATATAAATAAAAAAAAAATTAAAAAAAAAAAAGGAATCCGACATGTTTAGCTTAGAGAAGACTGAGAGATGACATTATTGCCGTCTTTGAGTATCCTGTTTATTATTATTGCCCTCTTTAAGTATACTGTTTAGATAGTAGAAGATGAAGCGATCTTGTTTGCTGCTGCTCCAGAGGCTAGAAAATAAATCAGTGGATTGAAATTACAAGAAAAGAGATCTCACCTAAGAAAGAACTTCTTGTCTGTGAGAGCTGTTTGACAGTGGAACGGAGTACCTGAGAAGGTGGTAGACTCTGCTTTTTGGGAGAGTCTTTAAAGGAAGTTTGTACAGCCATCTCTCAAGAGTACTGTAGTTATGTATTCCTGGATGGTAGGAGATTGAACTAGATGGTGTTTGCAATACTTCCAACTTTATGATTCTATGAATTTTGACTTTTAAAATGATGATATCAGCTATCTTAAAGTGTTCTTAAGAAAGATGATTTGGGAAGGATATTTTTTAAATAAGGTGAATTATGAAAGATTACTCTATAAAAATGAGATAAAATAGTAACTTATTGCATTAATATAAATCAGCACATCCAGATGTTAAAATGAATTATAGTTCATTTCAAATAAAAAAATGTCTTTTTGCCATTTGTAGGAATCTCATATGGGAAATTATAATAAATCTAGTTTTAGTGTCCATGCATCAATACATTTCTGATTATGTCAATCCACCTTCCCCAATTTCTGGATTATTAAATGTAATCTGTCATATTTGTGACCTGGAAATTTCATCAGTTGCTACACTTATAATAAACGGTGAAAAAACACCCAAAGTTGACATCAGAAAAGGGACAAGACAAGGATGTCCACTTTCTCCATTGATCTTCCTAATAATGATTGAAATTCTTAACCTACATATTAGACAAGATCTGGAAATAAGAGGTGTGCAGATTAAGAATCAGGTGTTTAAGCTCAGGGCATTCGCAGACGACTTGGTTGTTTTACTAGACAACCTGATACAGAGTGTCAAGCAGTTAAATAAGATCTTACATGATTACGGAAAAGTGTCAGGTTTTAAAATAAACCCTGAAAAGACATCTATACTGACGAAAAATATGAATAAACAAGAGGAAAGGGAGCTGGAGAGTGAATCACAATTTAAAATAGAGAATAAAGTTAAATATTTAGGAATATACTTAACTAAAAACAAGATGGATTTATATGATAATAATTATAAAAAAGTGTGGCAGTCAGTGAAAGGGGATTTAAAAAAATGGACAACATTGAATATATCTTTGTTAGGGAGAATAGCTATAATCAAGATGAATATCTTGCCAAGACTAATTTTCCTATTTCAGAATCTCCCCATTATAACTAATGATGGGGTCTTTAAACAGTGGAAAAGTGATCTGTCTAAATTCATCTGGAATGGCAGAAAACCCTGAATAAAGTGGTGCGGTTTAAAAGATGCTAAAGAGAGAGGAGGTTTAGGAACACCAGAACTGAGATTATACTATCACGTGTGTTGTATCGACTGGGCAACAACTTGGGTTAGATTAGATGGTGAGAAACTGTTGACATTGGAAGGTGCGGAGTTGCCCTTCGACTGGCACTCATATTTATGGTATGAGAAATCAAAAATAAACAGGGAGTTTAACAATCATTTCATTAGGAAATCTATTTTGAGAGTATGGTTGTTGTATAAAAAGAAGATCTATAAGAGGCTCCCATTATGGGTATCCCCACACGAAGCCTTTTACAGGAGGGAGAAACCGCAAATTGATAGATGGATCATGTATAAGGATATAGTGAAAATACATGGCGGAGAGATTCGGTTGAAAACAAAAGAAGAATTAGAAGATAGTGGATTGGCTACTTATTGGCTACTGCAAAGACAGATAGTAGAAAAATTTAAAGTAGATCAGAAAACAGTAGGGATAGATAATAAAGAAAATGAATTGGATAAAATATTAAAACCAGAGGTTGATCACCGGATAGCAAAGTTATATAAAATTTTCTTAAATCTAGAACTGGAAAGAGAGGTAATAAAAGAGAATATGTTGAGATGGGCTCAGAACATAGGGAGACCGATACAACTAGAATGTTGGGAAAGGTCCTGGTCTAGAATAAATAAAATGGTAAAGAGTGCAGTGTTAAAAGAAAATTATTTTAAGATTATGTATAGATGGTACTATACACCGGCACAAATTGCGAAAATGACCAAAACAGATAAGGATAAGTGCTGGAAATGTGATCAGAAAGGAACCTTGTTCCACCTGTGGTGGACATGCACAAAAGCAAAAAAATTCTGGGTACAAGTATACAATATCATAACAGAAATCTTTCAAAATAAATTTCTGTTATACCCAGAAATATATCTGTTAAACATGTATGAGACTATGAGGCCACTAAAAAAGCAGTCCCACCAAAAATTGCTCATCTTAATGATAATTGCAGCAAGGATGTGTTTTGCAAGTAGGTGGAAGCAGGCGGAACCTCCCGAAGTAGAAGATTGGCTATTAAAAATATACGATATCATGGAAATGGAAAAATTAACATCATCACTGTCATATAATCTAAAAGGGAAAACAGAGATAGACTGGGAATTGATTTTGCCCATATTGGAGTCAAAATGGGGGAATATGGCTACCAAAGGGTTAAAGGGGACTTAAAGTAGGTATTAGGAGGTGTTGAGGTTTATATTTAGCTAAGGGAAAACCTAGAGAAAGGAAAAAGGTAATTTAGCGAAAGCATAACAAGGTAAACAAGCGGAGTATCAGGAAAAGGACCATAGGAGAACAGTGGAACAGAAAAATTTAAGTAAGAACCATCTAGCATAAAGAAAGGAATATAAGGGAAGACGTGTTTTTTTTTTCTGTTCTGAGGGAGGTTTTATATATTTTATTATTGATTGATTTGTATATCTGAATAAGAATGTCTTGGATTGGGTGTATTTTGAAGTGGAAAAATCCAATAAAAAGATTTGAAAACGAAATTTCATCAGTTGCATAAATAAGGCTGAATGTAGAAATCCAGAAGAAGTGTTCTTACTGTATCTTGATATTGTTGTCAATTTACACAGACAGCTATAGTATATAAACATTACACTCATTACATTTCTGGTTTAATTTGTATCACAATTACTTTTTGTCCAAGAGTATTATAGGTCAGTTTGATAATTTTTTTTTAAAAAGCCTTTTGACCAAGCCATTCAAAATTGTCCTTGAACATGAACATCCAGTTCCTATTACAGTGGAAGATGACAAATAAATCTTGCTATACTGTCACCTTGATGCCAAGCTAATCTTTTCAGACTCCACCATTGTATGGTGCTAGGTATGTCGATACCTGATAAAATGTAAATTTGCTGGTATCTGTCAATACATTAACAGTTAGTTTAGCTCCCAGTTGTGATTGTACTGAAATCCACCCACCTGCAATGAAAGGGAGAGCTAAACCTCCCTTTTTGAATGCTTTTCCTCCCAATAAAGATCACCCACCCCTGTAATTTAGTGAAAATTGAGTCAGAATTACACAGTGTGCATTAGCCTAGCAGGCTGCTTGGCTGTCAGAGGCCGTATTCTAGTTTTTTCTAACCTGTGGAGCTGATGGCCAGAGAATAAGCCTTTCCTGTGAGGATACCCAGGTTGTAGAATATGCTCTCCAGGTACCCTTTGTGGCAACTATTTCATTGATTTTAGGTTCCAAGGTAAGACAGTTTTATTTTCCTGTGGAAATAGAGCCATTTAAAAGACCTATTGTTAGTTACCACTTCTATGAGTTTACTGATTTCAGTGTTTCTGCTGTAGCTGAGAGTAAAATTGGACTTATCCCATGGGCTTTTCATGTGTGATGGCTTTTTTCTAGGTGTTGGTTTTATTTTTATTTTTTTTTTAAATTTATTAAACATTTTATAATGTGAGAACAAAAAAAACAATGTACAATGGAAAGAATAACTATGTCAGGTATGAAAATCTACTCAGTTATTCATATCTACAGGTATCTGTACTGCTTAGGAAAGCACTCAGCTAGGGTCTTGAATGGCACGTTGGAGGTTTTGATGGTGATGCGTTGTATCATTGATGTGATCAATAAAAGGAAGTAATTTTTCTTCAAAAGAGTCTTGTGTGATGTGTTCTTTTATTACCCTCTTGTTGTGTCCAAGCTTTTCAATTAGCCATGTATCCCAGATCCTTTGCCACTATCTGTCAATGGAAAAATTACCTGTGTTCCAGTTGAAAGGAAGTTCCAATTTCGCATTCATGAGAAAAAAGTTCTTCTTCGTGGTCTCTGTGCCTCACACACTAGGAGCTTTCGTGCATGCGCGGTAGCGTTCGGAAGATTCTAGAGCTTAGCAGCTTGGCGGGAACCCCTCGTAGTCCCCCTCTTGGACCTTCTTCTTCAATCTTTGCCTACTTTCTATGTCTGCTTTGTTCAAGGCTTGCGTCTCTTGTGGTCGCAAAGTTGCATTGTCAGACGGACATCGTGAGTGCCTCTTCTGTTTGGGAGAGGCTCACAACGTTAGGGCTTGTTCCATCTGCCATGAATTTACTGCCCAGACTCTACGGAACCGTTCATCTTGCTTGAAATCCCACTGCTGGGAAGAGTCTCTTTGGGTGAGGGATTGGCCGGCTGTTGAGTCCGTCATCTCCGTACCGTCCAAATTGAGCAGACCTGCGACCACACCCCGTCGGTATCGGCGGCTGCTGTACCGACGACATCGACGGTACTGGGCTCGGTATCATTGTCTTGGCCTCCGATATCGGCTTTGCTGCGGATCCTGAAAATATCTTCGGCCGCGTCGAGCTTGAGGGAGGCTCCTGCGGGCTCGCAGGCAACCAAGTCGACCAGGCCGCTTACTGCTGCCCAGCATAAGTGACCTGCCCCTCAGGAGGTCTCTAAGGAGAAGCAGAAGAAGAAGAAGAAGAGGAAAAAGCCGAGTTCACCCTCTGAGAGGCCCCGCCTTCCAACACTTCCTCCGACCCAACACCCTGGGGACCCAGGTGAAGAGTCGGAACCACAGGAGATCATGGAGGTGTCTGATGAAGAGCAGACCGCTGGCTCGGCTGTGCCTTCGGGCTCGTCTGTGCTCACTGCCACGGTATCTCCGTCTGGTCATCCAGAGAGGGTGGACCGCCCGGAGGATGTTCCAGCCTTACCTCAGGCCTCGCCCCATCATCGGGCAGCTTCTGGCAGGAGTGAGTCGCACTCCCCAGAATGCAGGGTGAGACATCGATCCCCACGCCGGCAGGAGGCCTACCCGGAACGGGCCTCGTCTTGGCCCTCAGCTGAATCGCTGTACTTCTCCGCATCACACACTGTGAGGTACGGCTGAGAATACGCCTGGCGGGAGCATCTGTCCTTGTACAGGTCCTATTCGCTCTTGTACAGAGACTGGTACCACCTGGACGTGAGGCTCTGGTCGCCATATTGTCGGTCGCGCTCACCATCTCACGGAAGATACTACCTGTGGTATCAGAGATCGCCCTCTCGTTCGTTCTCGAGGTCTCCGCGCTACGAGAGGACCCGTGAGGACCCGTGAGCATTCGCCCCATTATCAGGCCGTGTCTCCACCTTCAATGCCACAACCAATGAAGCAATGGACCATCTCATCAAGGCACACCTGACGGCAAAGATGGGCATACATCAGTCTTGCCGCAGCTTCGGTTCCCGGTCATCTTGGCGCAGGTCATCGTCTTCGACCTATCAACCTCGCTCGCCTCATTCGGCTCTGTCCCGGCCGTCGACCTCGTCCTCGGCACGGAGACCTCTTCAGAGATGTCCATCCTCTTCTTCAAAGAAGTCTTCATCCAGGATGAAGTCCCAGTTTTGACCACCTTCGCGGATCGCCACCACAGCCATCCTTTAGCCTGCCAGCAGCCTTCGAAGACCAACCGAGCCTGGCCTGACATCTTGCCGAATGGCGCCACATCACCACGGACTCTTGGGTTTTCTCCATCGTCCGTCTTGGTTACGCCATTGAATTTGGAAGTATACTCCCGCAAGGCATCTACTATTCCACCTTGACCAGCTCAGCTCTGCTGGAAAAGGTCCAGTCACTGCTACAAAAAGGAGCGATCAAAGAACTTCTGTCCTCGGCCAGTACCACCGGCTTCTTCTCCTGGTACTTCATGGTACCGAAATTGGATGGAACCCTATGACCAATCTTGGATCTCAGAGGGGTAAATGAGTACATCCGCCCCAAGATGGTCTGTTCAAGATGGTCACTCTGTCTTCGATCCTGCCTTTCCTTCGGCGAGGGGACTGATTCACTTCCATCGATCTTCGGGATGCTTCACATCGCCATTCACCCGCAGCACAGATGGTACCTACAGTTTGTGACCGATGGTACCTGTTACCAATACAGGGTGTTACTGTTCGGACTCTCCACCACTGCCAGGGTCTTTACCAAATGCATGGCTCCTGTGGTATCGTACCTGCAGACTAAGGGTGTCTCAATCTACCCTTACCTCGACGATTGGCTGTTGGTGGCGTCCTGCAGGCAAAAACTACAGCGACATCCACCAGACTCTCTCTCTTCTGACCCATCTTGGCCTTCGGGTCAATCCAAAGAAGTCGCACCTCGAGCCGGCGAGGGTCCTTGACTTCATCGGAGCGACCCTGGACTCGGTGTCTGCCAGGGTATAACTGCTTATGGAGTGTGCACGGACCCTCCATCGGGCCACATCCGCTGTTTTTGATGCCCCGATGATATCAGCGAGGAGGATCCAGAAACTTCTTGGGTACATGGCTTCGACCACGTCAGCAACCTACCTGTCTCGGCTCCATGCACAGCCACTTCAACACTGGTTCGTCAGAGTCTTCGACCCGCTCCTGGACGACCAGAGGTGCCCCCTGCGGATTC
This sequence comes from Ctenosaura bakeri, assembly GCA_948474755.1. Classification (NCBI taxonomy): domain Eukaryota; kingdom Metazoa; phylum Chordata; class Lepidosauria; order Squamata; family Iguanidae; genus Ctenosaura; species Ctenosaura bakeri. The sequence goes on from CAOLHI010002520.1 coordinate 172,383, forward strand.
CTCAACAGGTACGTCTCTCCCTATTATGGTGGCTGTCCTACGGCCATCTACTGCCAGGGATGCCGTTCCGAGAACCGACCCCTTGGCTCACGGTAACGACAGACACCTCCCTGTTCGGGTGGGGAGCGCACTGCGGCGATCTCAGAGTCCAGGGATGATGGATCGATGACAAGACCGACCTCCATTTCAACGCCCTCGAACTGCTCACCATCTGGAAAGCTCTGAGGGCATTTCGCCACTTAGTCGTGGGCCGCACGGTTCTGATCCTGACAGACAACACAACAGCCATCTGTTACATCAACAGACAAGGGGGAACTCATTCGACTACTCTCCTCACCATAGCTCTTCAGCTTTGGGACTGGTGCATGTCACTTCGAGTCCATCCAGTCGCGGTGCACCTGGCTGGGCAGGAAAACACCACGGCAGACGCCCTCAGCAGGGACATCTCCTGCCACCACGAGCGGTCCCTTTCGAGCGTGGCGTTCCAGATGATATGAGACTGGTGGGCCGAGCTGACGATCAATCTCTTCACCACCAGCCAGAACACGAAGTAGTGCTCGAGAGCCGGCCAGGGTCGCAGCTCTCTCGGAGACGCCTTCCAGTTCAAGTGGACCGACGGGTTCCTCTATGCGTTCCCACCGTTTCCTCTCCTGCACTGAGTGGTCTCCAAGATCCTTGCGGACCAAGCCGACGTCGTCCTCGTAGCCCCATACTGGCTGAGGCAACACTGGTTCGGGCCCCTGTTCGAGGCCGCTCATGGTCAACTCCTCAGGTTCCTGACAGCGCCAGATCTCCTGTCGCACTCTGACAGTCTCGTTCTCCATCCGGACCTGCGGCTCCTGGCCCTCCATGCCTGGCAGATAATGCCTTAGACAATCCGACCATCCAGAACGTCCTGACCGCGGCCGGGAAGGAGTCGACACGCCGCAACTACCATTACAAATGGCAGAGATTCGTTACCTTTGCTGAAGTACGACATCTGCCTACCATGCTCCATTTTCTCCTCCATCTCTGACAGCAGGACCTTGCCTTTCCATCCCTGAAGGTCTACCTCACAGCTATCGTGGCCTATCAGCCACGTGGGTCACCATCGGCAGCTGTCTTCCGCGATGCTACCATGAAGCAGATCATGAAGGGCCTGCAACACCTTTATCCACTGGTGTTGCTGCCACTACCGCCTTGGTCGCTGTCCTTGGTGCTATCGCAGTTGACGCGACCACCCTTCAAACCCATGGCGACTGCGGATGACAGGCTCTTGACCTTCAAGACTGCTTTCCTGGTGGCTGTCACCTCAGCCAGTCGGGCAAGTGAGCTGACAGCGCTGCTATCTGATGAGCCTTTCCTCATCTTCCACTGAGACAAGGTAGATCTTCACCCTGACATTTCTTTTCTGCCCAAGGTGGTATCACACTTCCACCTTAGCCAGGACATCATCTTGCCTGCTTTTTACCCGGACCAGACTACACCTCTGGAGCGCTGCCTTTCTTCCCTTGATGTTCATCGGGCTTTGGCTTTCTACACGCACCAGACTGCGCTCTTCCACCAGACACCCCACCTGTTCGTGTGCTACGGTGGACATCGAAGAGGCCACAAGGTGTCCACCCAGAGGTTCTCCAAATGGGTAGCCCAGACCATTCTGCTGGTATACGAACTGGCCAAGCAGCCTCCGCCAGCCTTGATCCGGGCTCACTCCACCAGAGCCATAGCTTCCTCAGCAGCTTTCTGTCGAGGAGTGGACCTGCAGGAACTGTGCCGTGTGGCGACCTGGTCTCAACCCTCGACCTTCGTGCGCCACTACAGACTGGACTGTTGGTCCTGCAGAGATGCTCGTTTTGGATGTGTGGTGTTGTCTTCCGTTCTCTAGGACCTGACCCACCGTCCAGCTGGTAAGCTACAAAATCTCCTAGTGTGTGAGGTATAGAGACCACGAAGAAGAAGAACAGGTTGCTTACCTGTAACTGTGGTTCTTCGAGTGGTCATCTGTGCACTCACACACACCTGCCCAGCCGTCCCCTCTTTCAGGTCCCTTATTGGCAGATACCAGAACTGAAGAGAGACAGTTGGCTTGGCAGGCTGAGCATGCTCGGTACGGGCATGGGGGAGGGGTTCCCGCAAAGCTGCTAAGCACTAGAATCTTCTGAAAGCTATTGCGCATGCGTGAAAGCTCCTAGTGTGTGAGCAACCTGTTCTTATTGTGGCCCTTGTGATTCAATTGCTTATATTGTGAGTCATGTATTGAAAGCAACTGAAGGGTAGGACAAGGATCAACTGTTTGCTTTGTAATAAAACCAGTGTTTTCAAAACCTCAGATCAAAATTGGGCTACCATAGGACAGGATGACCTCATATGGAGGTACGTGCCTTTGGAGCTACAGCCCCTCCAATAGTTGGATGATATGGTTTTGGTGATGTGAGTCAATTGAACAGGTGTACAATAGCACCGGTGAATCAATATGAGGGTGCATTCTTTAAATTTTCAGCTAATTCATGTCTAATATCAGAACTCCAAGGTCAGCTTCCCAGCCTGGCTTACTATTAAGACCTCGGCCATAGGTCTCATTAATTAACCATTTACTAAACCATGATACCAACCCTTGTAGGATCAAGTCCTTTGAGACACATATGTTTTCAAAAAAGGTAAAAGTGCAAGGAAGTTCCCTTGCATGGTTCAGTTTTGCAGTGAAACTAAGCATTTGATACAAGGGGAGCCATGTAGAAGCCATAGGGGATAAGATCTGCATCAATTCATCTCACAATTTCAGATTGGCATTATGAAATAGGTCATGAATAGTAAACCACCCTTTGTCTTTCCAGGCTCTAAATTGGGAAAATTTATCAGGGCTATAGAAATTTGGATGTAGAGGAAAAGGCCTATTGGAGATGGGTAAGGTACAAGAACATGTTGCCATTTTTTCCATGCTAGTAGCGTGGTTCATAAAAATAGATTTGAGACCTTTTTGACGTCTCTATTGGTAACTTGAGAAAATATAATTCTTAGTCCTTCAGAAAAGTCATGTTCTAATTTTAATCTTACCCACTTAGTAGAATTATGATTTCTAACCAATTGAGCAAGCTTCAAAATATGATTGTACATTTGGAATCCATTCTGAGATTGTGAATATTTAGCTATTTGTGGAAAATGAGGCCTCTTACTATCAAAAACAAAACTGTTACTCATGGTTTACCAACTTTTGAAGTATGAAAGGAAAGGAGTTATTGGGATAGTTTGGGGGAAAAAGAAGAGCTGTGGAAGAAGGAACATTTTTACTAATGCAATTTTACCCCACAAAGAGGGGGTGAAAATTTTCACTAATTTTGGTCTTAATCCCTTTGGTTAATGGCTTGTAATTTCTGTATAGCAATTGTTTTGTTAAAAGAATGCCTAAGTACTGAAAACCAGATGGGCACAGCTGTAAATTCATTAATTTCTGCCATCTCTGTTGAACAGTTAGATGAACATTTAAAGAAAGCATGTTTGAATTTATGAAAATTTATTGTAAAGTCCAAAAGTTGACTGAAAAAGTCAAGAAGGTTCGAAAGAGAACAGCAGATTGTCATTAGCATATAGTTTTATTTTGTGCTCTTGTTGATGAATAGTGGGGCCCCTAATCTTAGCATAATGTATAATTGCTTCATGCTTGTTTTATTCTATGGATTTTGTAGTATTTTATATTGTTTAGTTTCATATATGAATTTTTTTTGTTTTATATACATGCTTGTATAGCCAAGACTATTTTTACTGCTAATATTTTTAAATAATTTGCAAAGTCCTCAAATTAGATTGATGAAGAATTTAAGTTTTTCTGAGTTGAGCTTTATAGTCTTTTTTAAAAAATTTTCTGGCCCATGTGATTACACTGCAGAGGTTGAAAGTATTTGATAGTGTGTACCAAATTTTCAAACTAGAGAAGTTCTTAGGCTGGATGTCCTGTCATCACGTTCTCATACTCTTTAAGTCTCAGGCTGCAATCCTACATTATGTGGGTAGAGGATAATACTTTGCATGCATAGTTCTTTGACCCTTCTGTCCCTAGAAGGCAGCTTTCAAGAACCAGGACATGCTGCCACATGCCACATACTGACTGGGGATGGGAGGTATTCAACCAACACCCAGCTGCAGTTTGCAAGTAGAGGAAGAGAGCTGAGCTTGCCCTCCTGGATCTCTGATGGCTTTCTGGAGACCTGAGAGGTGAGGTGAGTGCTGTCTGGGTGCCTTCCTTTTTTCTCCCTGTCAGTAAACAGCTGTGACAACAAGCCTCAGCTTTTTAAAAAAACTATTTTTATTGTATGTTATGTTTCACAACTTCATGAACAGTGAACAACGAAACATTAGAAATTCATGAACTAGAAATTAAACAGGTTACCCTGTGCAAGCAGTTCAAATTAAATTATCCAGTTGATAGATCTGCTTCTTTGTTTTCTTTAGAAAACAAACATATTTTAGAGGAGTGGTCAGAGGCTTCGTTATTGGAGACATCTGTGTCTAGGTTTAGAAGATCTGTCCAGAGGTCCAGATGATTTGCAGGAGGTTGCAAGAAATGTCCTTTTGTGTTGATGTATTCTATAAATGGAAAGAAAGTTCAATAAAGCTGTGTCTCCTTATTTGACCATTATAGACATGAACATTATCAGATAATTTTTCCATTAACCAGTAGTCCCATACCTTTTTCCACCTAAAAGCTCTTGAAAGCTGGTAGATGGTGGGTCCTAGATAAGGCATTACAATGTCTACTTCTACATCTCCAAAAAAGGGACATATACACATGTAACTACAGATTTCTGCTGCCATCTCGAGTTTTCTTCTCTGTCCCTTTGTAGTTTAGCTGTTACAATAGACAATGAAAAATTGAAATATTTCAGGTAGACATGTGATATGAATTATTGTGATGTTTATCCAAAATAAACAGAAAGTGTTTTTCAAAATTGGGGGAATGTCAGTATGAGATCTGAATTTTTGAGTGGAGAATATTCTGTGACTAGCGTGTAGCTTCTGGTACACACCACTCTTGAAAACTCAGTACTATGATAGATTATACCTTTTGGTTTCTTCTAGTACAGCTGTAAAAATTAACATCTTACATAGTAACAGAGGAAGCTGCCTTATTTTGAATCAGACCACTGGTCTATTTAGCCCCGTGATTCCCAAATTCTAGTCCTCTAGATGTTTTGGACTGGAGATCTAGTCCTCCAGATGTTTTGGACTTCAGCTGCCTTGGCTAATGATCAGTGGTTCTGGGAACTGAAGTCCAAAACACCTGGAAGCCCAGAGTTTGGGAAACATTGATTTAGCCCATTATTATAATCTCTGACCAGCTTTCCAGGGTTTCACAGAAGATTCTTTACCTAGTTGTACCTAGGAATTTGTGGTATTTCCTAGCAGTTGTCTTTCTTAGTACTAACCAGGCCTGGACCGGCTTAATTTCTGAAATCAGACAAGAGTAAGAATCCTTAATCTTGGTTGTTAAAATATTACAGGTTGCTTACTTTGCCTAAGGGCTTTAAGAGATATTTGACTGATGTTGCAGCTTAAAAACAGAGCATATGATCAAGCAGAAAATGATTTCCCAGTCAAGCAAGTACAGAATAATGTGAGGGAAAGTTGTGTGCTCTATTTGCTTCATCCCACTATTTGGCGCCATCAGAGGATGTTGGTAGGTTATCTCTTTGACACAGGCAGCTGAAATGAGATATGATGAAAAAAGGAATGCGTGCTTGCTTTGAAGCATGTGGATTCTGTGCAAAGTGTGACTTTGTCCAGCTGCTATGGGGCTTCTGGCTATCAGAGATGCCAACTTTATATTGGCAAGATTTCAGAAAAAGCCAGAGCTCTTTTTGTCTAACTAAATAATTCTTGGATATTTGTCACCATTTCATTATTATTTTGTTTATATCATCCAGGGGTTCCTGGATGAAATATATTATCTTGATTAATTTCAGTCTGGTTCCAAGCCTGATTATAGGACAGAAATGGCTTTGATTGCCTTGGTGGATGACCTAGGCTAGGCATGTTTATTTGACTTATAAAAATAGTATGACTTGAAGAGAATGAGCCAGTAATATTCAACTTCAGTTATTAGATGGATCTTTTAAAGTAGGTTATATTCATAACTGGATGCAAATGCTTGATCCTGCTAATCTGTGGCCCAAGAATCCAGATGTGACAATGTCTGAGAGACAGAGGAAAACCCCAGTACAATTACATAGGAAAGATTGAATAATTCTTTCCTCATGTATTTCAGAATGGTTTCAGACATCAACTTTAAAGTGTGTTGGAAAAGAAGAGATTCTAATTTTCTGACAGAAACAGTTTGTAACATTAAGCTTTCTTATTTGTTTGCATCTCAGATCATTTCAGTCATTATTGTTGAAATTTGTTGTTACAAAAGTGCGGATTTTAATTAGTTTAGTTAATCATGAACACCTTTAATTGTGAAAGCTACATATGTTGAAAAAGAGCAATCTTTGAACAGCGTTTCCATTTTGTAGCAATAGCAATTAGACTTTCAATCAATGCAGGCGAGTTTGAGTACATTTGTCTGACTTGCGTTTAACAGAACTTAAAAAGTATGTTAATACTCTGTGAAGATCTGAAAAATGTTTTCTAACTGTAGTTGAGTTGGAATATGAGATTGGGGGGGGAATCAGTGGAATTAGTATGATTTAAATAATGTATAATTAGTATGATTTAAATAGTATACTTCTGTTAATGGAGTAGATGTGTTCTCAGACATTACTTCTTTAACTGAAAATTTGGTACCACAGGCAAAAATAGCATGAAATTACAGGGTTTGGTTCCTATACCACAACAAAGAAGAGTACATTAACAAATTTCAGTAAACCATTTATTCAAAACTAACAATATGCTCATATGAAATGAAACAGCCAGGACAAATGAGCCTTGCATAAGCAAACAAAAACATTTGGAACCTTCCTGAAGTCTTATTGCACAATGTTCTTCTTATGATTTCCATTTTGGTGGCCAAACTTACAGAACTGTGCCTTTTTTAACATACTGGGGGAAGTTGGTGAGGCAGACATCTGCTTTCCCCTTTTTCCTGTTCATGCTCTCTAAGGGAATCTGGAGGCAGCTGCTGTTTATCTTGCCTGTTGTAGACAAGTACACCAAGCTACAGTAGGATTGCTAGAGCAGAATATCATTCTTTGGCAACTCAAACTTTTTTGTGTTGTTTACTATAGACGTGCTGCTGAAGTCTGACACTGAAAGTCTGTGTTATTCAGCCTCTCTTTCACTGCCCCCCCCCAATTCCATGCTGCTAAAAACAAAAAACCCAAATCCTTCCAGATATACAGAGAACAAGGAGAAGAGAAGGGATGCAGATGCCCATGAAAAGACTTTTACTGAAATAAGCTACTCACTAGAATTTTTTTAAAATCCAGAATTCTGAGAATGGGTGTAGTCAGCTTGATCCAAAATTGTGAAGAATTGTATATACAATTTATTTCTGTGTATTGTCTATGAGTGTGTTCCATTGTCTGAACTGGGCGGGGGGCACAAGGAAAAAGACCTAACAGTACAAGTACACTTCTGCATGTCCTTTACTTTTTTAAAAGTCATATTTGGGAAAGCTCAGCATGTTTGTATTCCAAAATCAATATATTGTGTTCATAGTGGAATTACATAGTTTGACCCCTTATGACATTTTTTGCTGATGGCTGTAAACTGCATGGTCATCATAGCATAATTTTGACTCCAGACAACAAAGGCATCCAGGTGTAATTTAACAGCAGTGAAATACCCTTATTTGTTTGATGGGCAGGTTTTGTTGGCAAGGACTGGTTAATTGCTTCAGGTATAAGGATTTTTTTTTAAACTTCTCAAACCTCTTGGTCAGGCAAAAAAGCAAAACACCAGATATTTATAGCTGGATTGCAGTTGAATGTAAGTGACCTTTATGTAGTCTGTATGTGCACATTCCTCAAGAGTCTTTTCTAGTGGGATGCACGTGGCTGCCTCCAGCAGGGCTGCGTGCTGTGTTTTTACAAATGTGTTTTATAAATGTGCTGTGTATTTACAAATACTGTGTGTTTCCCATTGTCTTTAAGACTGCATAAGACATGGGAGAAATAAAGACTTCCAGACATTAAACAGGTTAAACTGGCATGGCGATGCCAGGGTCCTATTTCCCGCTTTGCCATAGAAACCTACTGGGTGATGTTGGGCACACCACATACTCTCAGCTCTAGAAATTCCTGTGATAGATTGACTTTAAGGTTGCCATTGGTTGAAAATGACTTGCAGGCACACAACGACAACAACAAACTAGCTGATATGCAGGAGGTGTGTGGAAATTCTGGAGTTTATTATTAAATTGAAAAGCAGCTCAAAAAGCTAGCAGTTTCAGCAGAACAATGGTAGTGGTGAGACTGCTTTATACTGTTGCTTACTGCTTCTTTCCAGCCTAGAATCATCCCCTTTATTTTTCCCACCCACAAGTGAAAGGATATAGGAATCCTGTATCTTTCTTGCCATGGGAATGAAAGAAGGTTGGCTTTTGACGGGGAAAGTTTAAACAGTGACATAAAGGATTGGAACATAAGCAACATTAAAACATTAAAAACAATAAAAAGGGCTTTTTTAGATATGTCCGCAGCAAAAGGAAAAACAAGGAAATGATAGGGTCGCTACGTGGAGAAGATGGCCAATTAATAACAGAGGGAAGAGAGAAGGCAGCACTACTCAACACCTTCTTTGCCTCAGTTTTCTCCCAGAAGGATAGAAGTATTCAACCTGGGGGATGGGGAGCAGTGAGGAAGGGGGGGAAATGCAGTATAGAATAAGTAGAGAAGTAGTACAGGAGTATTTGGCTAAACTAGATGAATTCAAGTCTCCAGGGCCAGATGAATTACATCCAAGAATATTAAAAGAGTTGGCAGAAGTCATTTCTGAACCACTTGCAATAATCTTTGAGAACTCTTGGAGAACAGGAGAAGTCCCAGCAGATTGGAGGAGGGCAAATGTCATCCCCATCTTCAAGAAGGGGAAAAAAGAGGACCCAAATAATTATCGCCTGGTCAGCCTGACATCAATACCAGGAAAGATCCTAGAGCAGATCATTAAACAGCCAGTTTGTAATTACTTAGAAAGCAATGCTGTAATCACTAAAAGTCAACATGGATTTATCAGAAATAAGACATGCCAGACTAATCTTATCTTTTTTTATGATAGGGTTACAAGCTTGATAGACAAAGGGAATGCCGTAGACGTGACATATCTTGACTTCAGTAAAGCCTTTGATAAAGTTCCCCATGACATTCTTGCAAAGAAGTCAGTAAAATGTGGGTTGGACAGGGCTGCTGTTAAGTGGATTAAGTGTTAATTGGTTGACCGACTGAACCCAAAGGGTGCTCACCAATGGTGGCTTTTCATAGTGGAGAGAAGTGACTATTGGGGTGCCACAGGGTTCTGTCCTGGGCCCAGTGCTATTCAACATCTTCATCAATGAATTGGATGAAGGAGTGGAGGGCATGCTGATGAAATCTGCAGATGACACCAAATTGGCAGGAGTTGCTAATATACCAGAGGGCAGGATCAAATTTCAAAATGATCTTGACAGATTGGAAAGCTGGGCCAAAGCTAACAAAATGAATTTCAACAGAGAGAAATGTAAAGTCCTACACTTAGGCAGAAAAAATGGAATGCACAAATATAGGATGGAGGATGCGTGGCTGGACAACAGTACGCGTGAAAGGGATCTAGGAGTCTTGGTAGATCACAAGCTGAATATGAGTCAGCAGTGTGATGCGGCAGCCAAGAAAGCCAATGAGATTCTTGGTTTTATCAATAGGAGTGTGGTGTCTAGATTGAGGGAGGTAATGGTACCACTCTACTCTGCATTGGTTATGCCTCATTTGGAATACTGTGTACAGTTCTGGGTGCCTCAATTCAAGAAGGATATCGACAGGATATTCTGGAGTGTGTCCAGAAGAGGGCAACCAAAATGGTGAAGGGTCTGGAAGCCATGCCCTATGAGGAATGGCTTAGGGAGCTGGGTATGTTTAGTCTGCAGAAGAGAAGGTTAAGGGGGGACATTATAGCCATCTTTAAATATTTGAAGGGATGTCATATCGAGGAGGGAGTGGGCTTGTTTTCTCCTGCTCCAGAGACTAGGACAAGGAGCAATGGACTCAAACTGCAGGAAAGGAGATTCCACCTGAACCTCAGGAAGAACTTTCTGACGGTCAGAGCTGTCTGGCAGTGGAATATGCTGCCTTGGAGTGTGGTAGAGTCTCCTTCCTTGGAAGTTTTTAAGCAAAGGCTGGATGACCATCTGTTGGGAATGCTTTGATGGATGTTCCTGCATAGCAGGGGGTTGGACTGGATGGCCCCTGTGGTCTCTTCTAACTCTATGATTCTATAACTGGTTATTGTATTTGTTCACCAAGTTCATGCTATTCTCCTTGTGTGCTTTTCCTGATGCCATGTCTGCCTTTTTGTTAGAAGAGACATTGCAGTAGCAATTAGGAGATACTACACTTTTCTCCATGCACAATCTTGTTTGGACAGAGAAAGAGAATGGAATTCCTAGGTTTGTATAAGCTGTGAGAATAAATTCCATTGTCAGAGCTGGAAGACAAAACAGACCAACATTCTTGGTAGAAAAATAATAAAGGCTAGATTCTTTTGCTTGTTCATGTGGCCTTTGTTCTTCACTTCACTCTCAATAAATCATTGCCTGCAGCTTAGCAGATTAAAACATCACTTCTCTCAAAGTGTGAGTTCTTTTTGCCCTCAGTGGCATTTATTTCATTGTTTTGCAATAAGTACAGTGAAAGAGCATAATAAAAGCCACACTAGAACAGACCAAAGCCTATATATTCAAGGGATCTTGTAGCACCTTAGAGACTTAGAGAAAGAAGTTATTAGCATAAGGTGTCGTAGGCTTATGTCTACCTCATCAGATGCCTATGTAGTTAAATACTCTGTTCCCATAATGGTCAATCAGTTGCCAAAGGGAAGGCCTTCACTTCACATTCCTTAGCATATGTCATCTGTATTGGAAGTGATATATAGTCATCCTGAATTGCTGTCATTGATGGCTCCATCCTCCATGAAATTATCCAGTTCCCTTCTAAAACCATCTAAATCAGCAGCCATAACTACATCTTAACACAGTGAATGCTATAGTTTAACTAATTGCTGTGTGAATTGTTATTGTGTGTCTTCAAGTTGTTTAATGTGAATACTTCCTTTCATATGTCCTGAATACCTGAATACATCATTCAGCTTCCGTTGCTCGCCCCAGTATTATGTGAGAGGGAGAAAATCTTCTCTACATGTACTTTCTACAAACTAAGAATGGAATGGAAATTTCCTAATTTCCTGGCTAAGGTTAAATTTGGAGTTCTTAACTACTCAGGAAATTTAAGTGGAAGTTAAAACAACACATTGAAATTACCACTCCATTCTGCTTTGGTAAGACCCCACTTCGAATACTGTGTCCAGTTCTGGGCACCACAGCTCAGGAAGGGTGTTGACAAACCAGAATGTGTCCTGAGGAGGGTGACCAACATGGGGTGGCTGGGGTGTGCTGGAGTCTCCTTCTTTGGAGGTGTTTAAGCAGGTAGGATGGCCATCTCTCAAGAACACTTTGATGATGTATTCCTGCATGGCAGGGGGTTGGACTTGATGGCCATTGTGATCTCTTTCCACATTTATGATTTCTATCACACAGCAGCTGGGAAAGAAACTGGAGCGGACCTGGTCCGGGGGGGGAAGATGGCAGATCTAATCACATTTTGAGATGGGAAGCAAGAAAGGTAAAGGAATCATAATTGTAACAGAACTCTACTGGGAAAGTGGCCAGGCCAGGAAGATGCTGTACAACCTAAAAGTTGCACAAAGAATGGGCAAAGGTGAACCACGTATTAAACCCCAAATGGTAGGAAGGAGCAACTGAGTTTGCATGCACAGTGATGCATACCCTCAATATGTGAGCAACTTTCACAGTTATCCCATGTTTATTACACAGAAGAAGAATGAAGATGCACAACTTTTTGTCTTTTCAGAGGAAGATTCTTCTATTTGCTCTCAGTTGGTCTTTTGTTATTTCTTTCCATAGCAAAAGCAGTGCAGTTTTCAGTGAAGTCTGCACAGTTCTCAAGAGAAGCTCCATAGTTTTTGGAAAGCTGAGTGCTTTACATAGCCAAGCTGTGCAGCTTTCGTGGGAAAAATGTCACATTTCCTGTCATAGAATCATAGAGTTGGAAGAGACCACAGGAGCTATCCAGTCGAACCCCCTGCTATACAGGAACACACATCAAAGCATTCCCATCAGATGGCCATCCAGCCTCTGCTTAAAAACCTCCAAAGAAGGAGACTCCACCACACTCCCCACTGTCATTATGTGGAAAAAAAATTCTGAGTATCCTGATAGCTACAGGATGAGAAACTGATTCATTCTTCTTGACATCACTGAGAACTGGGAAAAGCAAGATTTACATCACAGCTACACACCATGTATAATTTTATATACCTCCATCATTACTCTTTTATTTGCATTTTTTCCTAGCTGAACAGTCTCAAACTTTATAAGCTTTTTTCATAGGGGATTGTTCCATTCTCTACATCATTTCAGTTGATCTTTTTTTCCATCTTTTTCAGTTCTGACACTATTCATAGAGTACACGTCTTTTTTACAGCAGTCACAAATATTCTCATCAAGCTATTTACTGTAAATTCACAGTCATTTTTCGTAGATGAGATCCCATCAATGTATATGTTAAACTGGAACTATTTGCATCAGTATGCATCATTTTTCACTTGCTTATATTGAATCTTATTTGCCATTTCACTGCTTATCAAATACTGATTATTTTCATTTGTCAACAAGTGCTAGAGTTTCCTCTCCTGTTGGTACCATTTACCTCAACTCCTCATTCTCATTTCCTGAAAACTTTCAGTCAGGTATATATATTTCCACTATAGTGATGAACAAATTCACCTTCTTCAGTTCTGAATTTGAGAAGGTATCATGCTTTGTCCCAGTGTTACTTCCGGTGTGGCACCCCGGGTGAGGACCCCCAGATATCATTTTGATATCAAACCATTCGGCCTTGGCTGGACTGGCTTACAGTTACCACACTCCACGTGTTTGCGAGGTCCTCCGGACAAGCACGGACATGAGTGCGGCCACTAATGGTTTTGCATTCCAGACTCTATTGAGGCCAGCAGCTTAAACTCTGCTCCCAGCTTCAGGGGACTTCCCGCCGCAAACTCCACAATAGCCACACGGCTCTCAGACGAGCCATTCTTTATGTTGGGCCATCAACGTCCCGGCCACACTGTTGTCTTCAAACACTAATCCAATCATGCTAAACTTGACCTTTCCACATCCTTTGTCCAGCGCCAAAACTCCTTTTGTCCTCACCTGGCTCGCCACTGCCGGCAGGCACAAACTCCCTTATAAAAACCCCTCATTTTCAACCGGTCTTCGGATCACTTTGGACTGCCATCCCGCCTTGCTGCCAGTTGTCTAAGGGACTCCCCTCAGCCCTCCAGGCTGAACTTTCTTCCCCGGAACCCCTCTTCTCTCCAGGACTACGAGACAGGTCGTATTTCCTTCCCCAACAAACCTCTGTTTCTCTTTCCAAGTTGGTTAGTTTATGTCTTGTCTTTCATGTTGTTGCCTTTAATAAAGAATTGTCTATTATTTGAAAAACCTTGTCTAGCTACTCTCTGACCCGCCGCTGTATACATTGGGTTTAAAGATCCTTGCGACGTTACCCTGCCTCTTGCTAGCCAAAGCAGTGTTCAAGCTAATTTCTCCCAATTTGGTATTTTGATTGGCAACCCGGGCGCCCCTCACGGGAACCCCCAAATTACAGGGTAACACCAGGACCAAGACAAGACCCTTCCGATCCTAAAGACATGAGAAGAGCAATACATCAGCAGCGTAGGTGGAAAAGGGAGAGCCCAAGAGTTTTGGAGTGTTTATACAATAAGGACTCATTAATTAGGCCAACTGCTGGAGAAGACTCTGAGCATATATAAAGAGAGACCAGAATGGGAGGGGAGGCTGTGGTAGCCAACCAATCCTATCAGTGGAAGCAGCCCAGCCTACATTCAGATTCCTTGCTTGCACTCCTAAGAACTCTTGACCTTCACTTTGTCTTCAGATTTTGCCATCAGAGTCCCTCTCTTTGGATTTACTGTGAACTCGTACTGTCTCCTTAGATTTACTGTGAACTTGGACTGCAAAATGACTAAGACAAACTTTGCTCACAGGCTCCTCATAACAGGTTAATTAGCAGCTGTAAACCTTGGCTGGCTGTCAGCACAAGACAAGAGGGTAAAAGAAACTGGAAAAGGCCAAGAGGAAGTGAAAAGATGGCAATTACAAGAAAAAAGTAGCAGGAAACCCACTTGATGCAGAATAGAAGAGGATCGTCTGAAGAAGAGACTTTATTTGTTAAATATTATGAAAGAAATGAACTTTGGTAAAAATTTCCTCAAATGGATTGAGGCAATATAATCAATGCAGAAATCTGAATTAATAATCAATGGTAATGCAATGGATGCTATTAAAATAATAAAAAAAAGGTTATCTTCTTTCTCTGTCATTATTTATTCTGGAGGTCCTAAACAGAGATGTAAGAATGGAAAATAAAATAAAGGGAATTTAGGAAGGAAGAATTTAAGTTAAAGGCATTTGCTGATGATGTAGTAATAACATTGGAAGATTCACTAAATGGAGTATCTGACGGAAGAAGTAAGAGAATATGGAAAATTTGCTGGCTTTCAGATAAATATAGATAAAACAAAAATTTTGACTAAAAATTATGAGTGTTTTAGAGAAGGAAGAATTAAGTAAAAGAACAAGATTTCACATAGCCAAAAAAATAAAATATTTAGGAATACATTTGACTTTAAATAATCAGCAATTATATGAAAACAATTATTTAAATACATCGGAAAATATTAAAAAGGATTTGACTAGATGGTGCATCTTGAATTTATCTTTGATGGGTAGAGTATCAGTAAATAAAATGAGTATGCTGCTGAAGTTAATGTATTTATTTCAAACTGTTCCGATTATCTCTTCAAATATTCATCTCATGCAATGGTAGAAGGACCTGCCAAAATTTCTGTGGATTGGTAAACAGCCCAGAATTGGGTAGAAATTATTTTAGAAAATAAGAGATTATTGGAATTAGAGGGATATGAATTGGAATTCAGATAGCATTCATATCTATGGTATGGGAAAGTAAAGTTGAATAGCGAGTTTAAGAATCGTATTATAAGAAGAGCAAGCTAAAAACAACAAATAATTATACGTAGTGACAAAGGTGGTTCCCACCTCTGCTATCAACAGCCCGTAGTAACTCTATGAAAGCACTAAAATAGTAAATCAGTAATATTACATTTAACATTTGTTGCTTAAACTTTTCTATGGTAAAAAATAATTAAAGTAGTAAATTAATATCTATGTCTATCTATATATCTACTTACTCTCTTTAGTATAAAAGTTGAGCAGAATAAAATACTTTTAACATTCATATTATAAGCATTCTAATTCCTAATTCATTACCTCTAAACTCTTAAAATACCTTGGTAAATATACATTGTGTGTGTGTGTGTGTAAAAATAATATAGCAACAGATTAAAGTCATCTATAATTTTCTTTAACTTATTTGCATGATATCACAATAAATAATCATCCAATCAAAACAAAGCGAGATAGAAACAGCAAATTCAGAACCCCAAACCCATCATTTCACCTTCAAGTATTCAATCAATAACTGCCAATTTCTTGCAAAGTCCTGTTCTGGAAGACCTTTTAACCTATCTGTCAATTTATCCATTTCCACAGTTACCATCAATCTGTCACTGATGGGATTTCTGTTTTCTCCAAATACTTTGCATAAACCATTCTTGCTGCTAGTAACATATATTGAATCATTCTCTTGTTTGTCATAACTAGTATCTTCTTGCCAGATTCCCAGCAAAAACAATTCTGGGGACTTAGTGATATGGCATTTCAGAAATTTTTGAATTATATTCTGTGTTATATTCCAAAACGGCTTAGTCTTATCACAAGTCCACTATATATTGTATAGAGATCCAATATGATCCTAACACTTCCAACAACTGTTACTCATCTCTCTATGGACCTAAGAAAGTCCTTTTTGTGTAAGATACCAGCGTAAAAAGTCCATAAGTTATTATTAAGACTTAATACTTAAGGGAACAAATGCATAGTAAATTGGACAAGAAATATAGGATATACAGTGGCCCCTCCACTTTTGTGAGGATTTGGGGCTCAAAACTCTCATGAAAATGGAAAAGCTGCAGATAACTCCCCCCTGCAATCCCCATCCCATTCCCTTTTCCCCTCCATTTCCTTGCCTTTTGTGTGCAAGGGCTAGAGACAAGGGAATGGGAGCAGGGAGCTCCAGAAGGGAGGAGGAAGGCTTCTCTGAGCCTTTCCCTGATTCCCTTGCTTTCAGCTCAGTGCATGTTTTCAGCGCCAGAGGCAAGGGAATGGGAGGGGGAGCTCTGGAGGGGAGAAGGAAGGTGTGCGCATGCCACCCCCCATTTCCTTGCCTTTTGTCTGGGCACGCTTGCCTTCCTTCTCCATGCCTGACAAACCACAAGGGAATGGGAGGAGAAAGGGGGAATGAACTCATCCGCCTTGCAAATAATCAGATTTGCGAAGGTCAAACCTGCGAATGTGGAGAGAAGACTGTACTATCAAACTGGACCAATGGGAAGAGGTGTGGATAAAGGGCCTAAAGTTTACATTCTGTTATGACCTTAAGGAAAAATTTTATGAAATGATGATTTGTAGTATTATTGTTTTTCAATGCGACCTGAAAATAATAAAGATTAAGTATTGGGGGAAAAAATTAAGTCCTGGGTAAATTCTTAGCATAATGTTATATCTGTATATTTTTTTCATTCATTTTTATTGAAATGTTCTCAACTGATCCACTCTGATTACTCTTACAGATTTCTGTACAACTAAATTTGCCTTTGACCTATATAGTTATTCCCCTTTTTTCTTCCACCTTTACTTTTTTTTATATCCTTCAGTTGTAACATTCTAAGCTAGTCATCCCACCAGGTATCCCTCATGCCTATAGTGTCATATTTACCTTCCTGCATTAGGACTTTGAACTCATCTTGTTTGTTTCCCAAATTCTCTGTGTTGATGTATAGACTTTTGAAGCTTTGTTCATTCTTGCCTATTAATTTAATGGCACTTTTTCTGTGGATCGAATTCTCTGTCTCAGTTTATTGTCTAGAATTCACATTCTTGTGTTTAGAGTTAGCCTTTGAGCTGATGTTTGAGCTATCATTTCTAACCCCCGCCAAGGATTTAGTTTAAAGCCCTCTTGATCAGACATTCTTCCTGGTCTTTGTGAGGTGCAGCCTATCTATAGCCATTACTCCACTGTCTAATAAGTGAAGACTGTGGTCTCAGATGCCAAACCTCTCCCATCTACACTGTCTGTGTAGCCAGTCATTCACTTCTAGCATCTTCTTGTCCCTGTGGAGTCGTCTATCCTTCATTGGAAGAATTGTTGAGAATGCCACCTTTGCATTAGACCTCTTCAGCTTTCTGCCAAAAACATCATAATCAGAGGTGATCTGCACAAAGGTGTTCTTGGCAGTGTCATTGGTGCTCGCACTAATAAAGAGAAAGAGGTACTAGTCTGTATTCTTTGAATTTTTGCAAATTGTCAGTGACAACCTGATTATGTGTGCTGGGAAGACAGTATATGTCCGGTAGCCCTCCATATTTTAGTAATGGGATATGTAGTAGGAGTTAAGTAGTAGCTTGCTTGTAACAAGGTATGGGAGCCAGAAACCGTTAGATAAACAAAAAGCTAGGAATGTAATGATAAGCACAGCCAGGCTACACCAGAACTTCAAGGTCTCTTGCAGGAGGGAAGATGAGCTCTTTGTCTTTTATGTTTTGTATTTTGCTAATTGCCTCCAGTTCACTCACTGAAGTCCTGCATGCTGTATCATGCTCCCAATAAATAGTGTTTACGCACTGTTCTATTTGAGTGTGTGAATTCAGTTCCTGACAGAGTGAGTGAACTCTCTGTAAAAATATTACAATATGTTTCAAAAAACTGAGGAAGAGCCTCAAGAAGAAGGAGCATCCAGCGGAGATGTTGAAAATCCAGGCGATGGAATTGCCGAAAGAGATGAGACAGACCCCAGCCAGCTTCCTGATGCCAGACCCAAGACCCAAGACCTGGCCCTCAATTCCTCCAACCACCCCAACCTGGTCAAACCTGGGCCTGGGGGGAAACACTTGAAACTGCTCTGCGCCAACGTCGCTGAACTACAAGATGGGATACTTCGATTGTTGAGACCAGCTTGATGGAACAACTTCTCACCAGGGAAGAAGAAGTGGAAAAACAATGAGAAGAAATTTCCAAACTGAGAACTCAGCTCCACGACTGGAGACTTCTGGTGCCTCTGGTTGGGCATGCGCCACCCGAGATCCCAGCAGCAGCAGCTGCTTTGGCGGCCGCAGCACCCTCACCTCCCGGAATACCGGCACCACAAGTGGGCCCCATACCTTTTCAAGAATTGAAGACCACTTATGATGGTGGTGGAACCACCCTAATTTACTTCCTCAACATGGCCTCTAATTACATGTTTGACTATGGGAACAGTTTCCCAGATAATGCCACCAGAGTCAGATACCCGAGCCAACACCTCAAAGGAAAAGCAGCGGAGTGGGTCGCCAGCCTATTTGACTCATGAGCTGAGGAGACAGCTTATTTCCAGCTGTTCATGCATCACCTCAGAGAAATGCTTGAAGATCCTTTCTTCCAGGAACGAGCCAGATACCAACTCAGAAAACTACGCCAAGAAAAAGGGACTGTCGGAGAATATGCCTGTGAATTCAGAAAGTTAGCTACTAAAGTACCAGAATGGAAAGATGACATCCTCAAGCAATTTTTCTGAGATGGATTAAACTACACCATACTAGATCGCTGCCTGACACAAGGAGACCCTGTCAGCCTCTTGGGATGGATGAAACTAGCTGGAGAAGTGGAAAGCATCATGGAAAGCATCCAGCTCGCCCAGCAGAGACAAACCCCAGAAAGCGGATGCTGAACTCCGGCACCTCAAAAACCCATTTTCCTGAGCAGCGAGGAAAAGAAAAAATGCCTATGGGAAGGAACCTGTTCCAATGTGGGGGGAAAAGGACACATTACTAGCGAATGCCAGGGATCAGAGAAACCCACTGAAGAAAAATTGGGCACCCCCACCACCCGGCCCGCAAGAGACTGGCCCGCATCCCACAAAGCTGATACTCCGAAGCCGCCAACCAAATGTCCTGCCAGCAGAACCGCTGCTGGAACTTGCAATGGCGAGGACAGCCTGCTGACCACCTCCAACTCAGAAGGTGATGAATGGGACCCCAACCAATCTGCTAATATAAGTACAACTAAAACTTGTCATCTGTATGTAACTTTACAAGGCAGTGATGGGAAGTTACCAATATACACGACCTTAGTTGACTCAGGCTACACCACTAAGTTTATTGAATCTCATGGTAGCCAAAGAACTTGCAGAAAATTTTGAACTCCTTAAAAAAGCCATCAGTGTATCTCAAATGGACGGCTCATCCATGGCAGGGAGCCCTGTACAGGAAAGGACTAAGCCCATACCTGTTCAAGTAGGAAACTTACAGGGGCGATTACGTTCCCTAGTACCTAACAAAATTGGGTTTCAAGTGGTTCTTGGATATGACTGGCTAAAAAAACACAATCCCAAATTGACTGGACCCAAGGTTTACTCAAGCATGCCAATAATGACAATTCAGTATCCGAAATAAAATCTCTGAACAAAGCACTTGAATTGAGCCCTGAAGAACTGCAGAAAATCCCACTAGACTACTAGGACATGCAGAAAGCTTTTGAAGACCACAAAGCAGAAAAACTGCCCCCCACACAGAGACTTTGATTGCAAGTTGAGATTGATAGAGGGAGCAAAAATTCCCAAACCCCAAAATAGGGTATATCTTGGGTTTGATACCTAAGACATCACAACTCCAAATCTTCTAGCCATTTTGGTTTCCTTAAAAGGCTACATTCAATCACGAAGCTTTTCCTCTGGCCCGGTCTCACCAAACACATCCAAGAATACATAAAAACTGCCCTGTTTGCAACACCTGTAAATCCTCTACATCTAAACCACATGGATTTCTCCAACCACTTCCTGCTCCCTCTTCACCTTGGGATACTATTTCATGGGACTTCACTGTTGGTCTACCCAGCTCCTGTGGTTTCCATACCATTTGGGTTGTCGCCAACCATTTCTCCAAACAATCTTACTTCATTCCACTGAAGAAGATACCCGCTGCTGAAAAACTAGCCAACCTCTTCATCAATAACATTTGGAGATTACATGGACTCCCTTCCACAATCATCTCAGATAGAGAACCGATATTCACTTCTAAATTCTGGACTTCACTCCTTAAATTCCTCGGCATTTCTCAAAAACTCAGTAGCTCCTATCATCCCCAAAGTGATAGACAAACCGAATGCGCCAATCAAACCCTGGAACAATACTGACGTTGCTTCATCAATTCTAAGCAAAACAACTGGACATCCCTTCTTCCTTTTGCTGAATTTGCTTACAATTCTTCTGTGTACTCCTCCACTGGCAAATCTCCATTTGAAATTGTCTTTGGCACTGACCCAAAGCCCTTTCCAGCGCTCCCCAACACCCTCTCTACATCTCAACCTCTCTCTCTCCATTCTTGGATTACAAAACTCTCTTCTACTTGGACTTCTGTGTGTTCCGCTCTTGAGTCTTCCAAAGCTTCTCACAAGCACTTCACGGACAAAAAACACCACCCCAATCCTCCTTACAAGCCTGGGGATCTTGTCTATCTCTCCTCCAAGAACATTGCCACTGATAGCCCCTCCAAAAAACTCTCCCCCAAATACCTTAGTCCTTTCCCAGTATACTTTCTGATTCATCTTGATTGTGCCCCAACAGCATTTTGGTCTCAGACTTCCCATTTCTTTTCTTGGCCCCCTCCTCAGGACAGGCAGCAGAAGGTTGCAAGAGATATTGTGATTGCTTACCCCTGCCCCCGCTTTCTGGCAATTATGTCCTTGGAAAATTGCATCACTCCCTTTAATATGACCACTTCTTACTTTTCTGAATATTTATGTGTTGGATGTAAAATTATACAGTTGGAAAGGGACTTAAAAAGGCCACGTAGCACAACCTTCTGCAAGTAGTTCTCATGCCAACAAACACAACTTTGTAGGCCTGGGTGATAAAAAAGAAACTTTGAAAAAGTATATTGTCTTGCATATTTCTTTCTTTTCTGCTTTTTAGTAAGTCTTCTTATGGCATAGACAGACTGTTGAAACTACAGCTATATGTCTTGGTAAAAATAGTGATCAGTGGAACTGAGTGAATCAATCAGGCTATCACTTAATTCTGTTTTATTATTTAACAATGATGGAACTAGATACTAAAGGAAATCTTTCACTCTCTTGATAGGTAAGTGGCACAAACAACATTTTAAAAGAAATCAAAGTGCTTTCAGAATATTGTGAACCTCTTTTTATATGAATATACATATGAAACATTATGTTGTTGCTTGCCTTCAAGTTGTTTCTAACTTAGGCAAACCTATTATGTTTTTTCCTTGGCAAGATTTGTTCAGAGAGGGCTTGCCATTGCCTTCCTCTGAGGCTGAGAAAGTGTGACTTAACGCAAGGTAATCCAGTAGGTTTCTATGACCAAGTGGTGATTCAAAACCTGGTCTCCCAGAGTCCTTGTCCAACACTCAAACTACTATGCCATAGTGGCTCTATAATGGAACTGTTTCATTTTAAATACTGATGTATCCTTGATGGCTGGACAGTCTAATCACCACCACTGCTGCCCCCCTATCCCTGCTGTGGAGGAAGTCATCCATAGTTGCCTGAGATGAGAAAAGGATACACCTCTTATTTCTCTGAGCTGGAGTATTCTTTTTTTCTTAGCAGCATCAGGAGGTGGTGGATGGAGCAGTAATGAAAAGCAGGTGGGTGAACCAGAAAGAGAATGCCTCAAATCGAGTGTCAGAGATTGAGTCTGCTGTCTCCTTTTTTCTTAAATAATTTCTCAACACAAGCATTTAAAAAAAAGGGATGGGGGGAAAGCAGCACCTTTAAGAACGATTTATCAACCCTTCTGAGGAAGCAGACTCATAGCCATGAAATCGGATGCTACAATATTTGTTGTACATAGGTGCTGCTATGTTCCTTCCCCCTCTGTTTCCTTTTTTATGATACAACAGGCTGACATAGCTATTTCTTTGAAAATTTCCAACAGAAAGAAGAAGGAGGGGGGGAAAAAAAGGAAAAGAAATATAGCAGCACCTTTAGGAGTAAGTGATTTTTATTTTTGTATGAGCTTTCGTGGATATCAGTCTGCTTCCTCAAATGCAATGACAAAGTGATGCTAAAGCCTAAGGTTGTAAAGCATATTAAACTACGCGAGTGGAACGGAATGTAATAGGGTCCAGAAAAATGCTTTAACATCGCTCTGTCACTGTATCCAAGGAAGTGGATAAATATCCATGGAAGCTCATGCTGAAATACAAATCAGTGAATCCTAAAGATACTGCCAGATCCACACACACACACACACCCCTTTCTCTCCTCTTCCTTTGTTTCACCTTTTCAATCCTTCCAGAGAATAACATGACTACTTCTTTGAAAAATTCCCAACAGAAGGTGGCAGCAAAGCCTGGGGGGTTCCAGCCAGTGGGGAAAAGCAAGACAGTACACTAATATTTAAAAATCTGTACATATCCTTAAAAAGAATCTCACAGTGTTGCAACAGTGTGTTTTAAATACTTTGTATTTTGCCAGTTTACCCCATTACTATTTCTACATCAGAATGACCCATGTAACAGCTTTTAATTGAGTAGTAATGTGGATATGTTTTGATTTGCCTTTGACAGTTCAAGAGCAAGTCTTCTGCCCTCAAGAATAATCTTAGAAGTCAACATTCTGCACCACTGAATCCAGAATCCCTGTCATTTCTTGGCTCTTGAGTTCGAGTTTGCTTTTAAAAATGCAGCTTTTGTTAAAGTGCAAAGCTAAGACTAAGTCTGTGTGGATACAAACTCTTATACTACAGTTCATGTATATGAAGAATGAAATGTGAAGCCAAGGTTTTCAGATTTTATATATTATAGAGATCTTCACTTAAGTCAAGAAGCGGTTGAAATCTATCTATATATCAGAACAGTGTTGTGAATTGGTATATATCAGTTAGTCTCAATTGTCCTGCTTGATTCTTTCCCCCTCCCTCTTTTCCATTTTATATGTCAGAGTAGTAGTTATTCCTAGCTTCAGTGCAGGTGTAATCCAACACAGGAAGAGTAAAAGACAGAGATCATACGAAGTTTTTAAAGACCAAGGCATATTACAAGTTCTTGAAAGAAATGATGCCCACTGTCTTATGTGGAGCTGTGGCAGAAGAGAGAGGGAGGGACACAGCTCTTTGAACTGTGTTTAGTGTGACTAGCATGTAGTCTGGCATTTGCACCTGAATTGAATGTATTACATATCTTTTATTTTGCAAATAAAAAAAAACTAATATCATGGGTTTTTTTTCCTCATGAAGAAACTATTCTTCAATGAAGAGTCTACAGATTTTTGGGTAACTATTGCTTCTTAGGAAATTAGGCTAACACTTGAGAAAAACCATTTGTATTCAGATAGAGATTATTTGAATTTATTTATTTATTTATTAAATAAAGAGCTATTTTGGACTTGTAATGTTTATAGAAGTTCTTTATGAAAACCAGTCAGTTAATAAGTTTTGGATATATTTCTCTTTTCTCTGTATTTTGGAATATTTAATAAATGTTTGTATAAATTCATTTTTCCCCATGGAAAAATAGAAATGCAGAATGCATACTGTGTGACAGGAGATATGATTTATTCTCATACCAGT
The DNA here is from genome assembly GCA_948474755.1 of Ctenosaura bakeri. Taxonomy (NCBI): domain Eukaryota; kingdom Metazoa; phylum Chordata; class Lepidosauria; order Squamata; family Iguanidae; genus Ctenosaura; species Ctenosaura bakeri. The sequence goes on from CAOLHI010002520.1 coordinate 196,347, forward strand.
GATTAGAACTGAAAGCATGGTAACTAATTCCATCTCAGTCCCATTCAGAATTGGGATTGTTCTTTCTGAGTTTTTCAGAAAATTCTCTGAATTCTTATATTGCACTGCATAGTCTCAATGATTTCCTGTCAACCCCTTCCCCATTCACAGTGTTTGTGGTATTCACAGGACTGAATATTAGAATCATAGAAGACTAGAACAGTAGAATATTACTTACAGTATTCTCCCCTCCTTTGCAAGCTCTCCTATTTTTCTTCCCGCAGCAGTGATTGGTAATGGGGGAGTAGTGATAGGTTGAAAGGGAGAGCAAACTTTGGGCTTTGTGTAGGCAAAAGATCCCAGTGAACTGTAGTTTGCCTCTGGAGCCTGACCCAGCCCAGATACCTTAGGAAACTATAATTTTGAGGTACTTATTTGCCAGGAATGTTTTGTTGGTTAGGCTTTCAGGTGTAACTGAAGACAAAGGAATGGCCTCTTCCTTTGAACTGTCTTCCTCTTACCGTTTCTGGAAGGTAACTTTTGGGAAAGTGGTGCTTGGTGGCAATGGCATGCCCTAGTTTTTGAGGGTAGCTGAAATTGAATGGGCCATTTTTTGGCAGTGGTGAATAAAAGGGTTTGTTTTTTTCCAAATGAAGGTGTGTTATATGTTTTTCTGGACTCCTTCAGTTTGCAAAATCTGAAAAAGCACTGGTAGAAATATAGTCCTGTGATGAAATGTATTTGTATTTCAATTACATTTTGTTTTCATTTTCCTTTCCTTCCATTCTTTTAAAGGTCATTAGATAGAAAGCCACAGAGACCTGTATTAGGAAAGTCACGGACTCTTCCAAGCATCCCACAGTCTCCTGTTGTAAGTCGGGTTCCTCTTCTAGATTCCAAGTTGTACAGGAAAGAAATGCCGGAGCAGAAACAGCACAGGAATCTCTCTGCCCCTGATTATGAGAAAGGGTGCACAGTGCCCTCTACTGGTAAGTTTCAATAATTTTTCTTTCGTTTTTAGTAATCAATAGATACCTTCCCGGAGGCTTCAGAAAAGCTTCAGGATTGATTTTGAGTAATCTTTCTTAGAGATTACTAAAAACAAGCAAACAAAAGCCCTATTTTAACCATTCAGCATTAAAAGGTAACTTCACTTCAAAAAGTCACCCCTTATTTTAAGGTATTGTATTTTCTGTCTTTGATTATAGTCTTTATCAAGATTTAAAATTAAGCATAAAGTTACTCTCTTTCTTGCCATGTTTATTAGGTTGTGTGAAGCTCATCTTTATTTTGTCTGTGAAGTGGTAGTGGTTTTTTCTAGAATTTACCTGAGGCTAGGGTTCAAAGAACTCTGTTAACTTTATTATTTATTGAAGTTTACATTAGAACTAAAAACAAAACAAAACCCCTTTCCCACTTCCATCTTTTTTCCAATTGAATCTGTTTATTTATCCTCATACATACATATTTAAACTACATATTTAAACATAACAAAACATTGTTTGCTACATCTTACTTTGAACCTTTGCTGCTTATTACTTGTCTTATACAATATTGCTTCACTTCATTTTCATTATTACTTTCTTCTTATTTCTATATTATTTCTTTATCCGTCCTCTCTCCTTTGCATCTTGTAATGTTTTAAATCTTATTCTTGGTTTTTTTCCTTTCCAAATAAATTTTCGCAGCTCTTTTTCCCAGTCCTTAAATATATTCTCCTTTCCCATTATTGGTAGATTCTGAAAAAGAAACATTAGCTTAGGTAGTATGGACATTTTAAAGGCATTTATCCTTCCTAAGAGAGATAAATGCAGACGTGTCCATTTTTCCATTTTACTTTGAATCTCTTTCTAAGTCTTCAAGTAATTATTATCAAATAAATTGATTTTTATTTGTTGTTGTTATTCGTAGATATTTTCTTTTCTTTGTTATTTGGTATCCCGATCTTTTCAACCCCACTTGTTCTTTTCTGGTTATATTTAGTGTCATCAGTATTGTCTTGTCTCTATTTATCTTATAACCTGCCATTTGTCCATATTTTTATAATATATCAATCAACATATGAATTGATTCTTGTGGTTCTTCCAAAAATATAATAATATCATCAGCAAAGGCTTTATATTTTATCTCCTTCTTTATTTTTAAACCTCGTGTCTGTTGATCCTCATACCTCCAATACAGCTATAAATAATAATGATGATAATGGGCACCCTTGCCGTATCCCCTTATTAATATTAAAGCTTGGCATTTTGTCTCCATTTATTATTAACTTTGCTGATTGGTCTTGATAAATCCTCTCTATCCATGTACAAAAGGTTTCTTCCAGGTCATATTCTTTTAATGTTCTATGCATAAAATCCCAGGTAACTAAATCTGTTAACTTTTGAATGGGAGAGGAGAGGGGAATTTTTGAAACTGGTTTCAGAGGCCAAATATTTGGCTCCAAAGAATCATTTAATTTTGTTACTGACATTGTAGTGCCCTGCTTTATTCCGTGAAAGTTTAGTACTGAGGTAAAATTTCAGAATAATATAAATACCTCATTGTTGTTCTTTTAGGAATCACAGTCTGTTCATGTATATTCATGTTGTTGTCCTCGTATTTTTAGTGCCTGAAGTGCCTAAGATTGTAATAGAGAGAATGTGTGATTTTTGTGACTTTGGGTTTCTTAGCTCCCACTATTAAGCATATTAACTATCCCTGCATATATTTTTTTAAAATTTTATTTCTTTATTGAGTTAAAATATAAGTAATAAAAAAGAAACAAAAAAAGAGGATATGTGTGTTATCAGCAATTGTAAACAATATATAGACATATATAGACATATATATCTATATCTATATCTTCCTTTACACTTTTGTGATTATCAAGAAATTCCTCATGTTTATATGATATTTGATATATTAACTATTGCATATCCCCTTTGAACTTCCTCCTTGGGTAACAGTAAATGATGATTTTCAAAACCCTCACTAATGTCTTTTTGTGTGCACAGGTCTGCTGTTCTACTGGCTAACTAAGACAGATTTTCCCCCTTTTTCCTACAGTCAATTTAGAAATTGAAGACCCTCATTTATTAAATGTATTTTTATCACTCATCACTCTATCATATGTTACTGTCTATTTCTTGTCTATTGTCTCAATTTTCCGTCTTTCCCTTAAATACTACTGCTAACTTCTGATGGCTAGTGCACTATAAGAAAGTATCTCTGAAAGAAAGCTTGACAGTGGCTATGTTCTTAGGGTAGTAGGCATCCATATTTTATCTATATTTCCCAAGACAGAATGCACTGCAAAGATCAAGACTGACACTTGAAAATTGTACTGGAAATGTATAGGAAACCAATGATTATGTTTTAACAAGTTTTGTGTTAGAGTGGCCACTTAGGATTCACCACTAAGTATTTCATTTTTCCACAAAATGAAGGTGAATATTTTATACCAAAGGTGCTAATTTTAGTGTCCACTTCTTGTTTGGGAATATGACTTACTATTTTATTGCTACTGTAATTTTATTGTTTTAATTAAGATGTAATCTTTCAGAGGACTTGGTGAAGAGTATTCAGTAAATCTACCAGATAAAAATATTTTTTGCTCTTTCTTCAATGTGGCCTAATGTGGTTTCCCAATGTGGGGAGGGAGGCAGACATTTTTAAGCATATGAAAGAGACCAACCTACTCAGTCACTTACTCCTTCTTATCTTATTGTTTCTTACCTCAGACTCTTTCTTCTTCTGATGACTTGCTCAAATAAGGAAGAATTCCTCATGTATGTGAGGATTAGGAAATAGATTTTCTTCCTGGTTGTACATTTTGGTACACAGGCAGAGATTTCACACTGTAAAGCATATTGATTATAAAAGAGATTATCTGTATTTCCCTCAGATGTGTTGTAGTGCAGTTTTCAGGACAGTATGTAGTAATGGTTTTCTGCCATGTTATAGGGCTGTGTTCAAAGCTGTAATTATTAGTGTCTGTTGTATTTGTTCTAGGAGAAATATGGTGCTCTTTCCATGTGGAAAGATATCAAGTAGACCTCCAAGCAGACTTACACCAAACAAGTTATGTCTGGAGTACAATGATAGTCTAAATCGTTTGTTGGTCCCTAGTAGAACAGACACATTAAATAAATGGGAACATGGTAAGTTAACACTTACGTACATTCCATTGTTTCCATGGGTCTACTCTGCTTGGGACAAACAGCTGGATTCAGGCGAATGCCTGTTGTATATATAGCACTTTCTGTAGTGGTAGCCATGTTAGTTGTTTGCATGCAAAGCATGTGCTACACTGAGATAAAACCTTTCCTTACCAGCCAGTCATGCCCTCTTCCAAGATACTCCATACTATTCCTTTTCACTAGTTTTTTTATTCATTTACCTCCAACAGTCAGTCAACATTCTGTAGCAACTGAACATGCATAGTCTTCATTCAGTTGTTTAAAAATTTTGTTCCCTTAGGTTTTTCCCTAACATGTTTTTGTATTTTTTTCAACCTTGGGGCTCACTCAAGCCTGCTTGTAACCATCATCTTATGCATGGATTTCATAATAGAAAAGTTGAGTTCAGTATTAGTATATATGGCATTACCTAATGAACTAGTATTAACTGTTAATTTTATAGTCTGCAACAAATGTATGGAGGATGTGTATTGTGTGTAGCAGCCGTGGAAAGCCCTTTTGCCTCAGCTATTCTAAAGAGCAGCTGGTAATAGAAATCATCTGTAATGGGATAGAGTTGATTGTTTGATTTCAGGTAATCTTGTTTCTTATATTGGCAATGTGTAATATGGTGAGAAGTTTGAACGTTTCTATGGACCTCTGTTGAGTCTTTCTTATTAAAATGTTTATTAATTTATTGATTGTGTGTTTAATAGTAAATGCTGTCTTCTCACACATTTTCTCTTTCTGACAGCTTTTCTTGCTGGCAGAGAAGCTGTCAGAAGGAAAAAATGCTTATGACTTCTTCTTACAGCTGTGATGTTTGCTCCAAGTTCGCATTTATTTATTTATTTATGAAATCATTTAATTTTAAAGTGCCTTTCAGTATTATCTTTTCTAGGCAGTTTTGTTATCCTGCCTGTAAGCATATATTAACTCTTAATCATAATAAGCACTTAAACAATTAGGCAATGTATAGTTAATAATGAAGAATTACAAAATGCCTCCTACTTACAAGATTAAAATACTCAGATGATTAAAGAAAATGGCTGAAAGTTAATTACTAATTACTTGTACTCTTTAGGAATATACAGGAAAGAATTGTGAGTTTTCTTGTTGCAGAATCATGAACTTTGGCTCCTCATGTTATGATTGTAGCTCCTTCCTTTGTCTCTCCTTCCCACCCCATTCAGGAGAGGCATGGCAGCTGGAAGATGACTGTACTGAGTCTATGAGGGATTCTGCTCTTCACTCAAGGCTGTGCACTGCAATTGATGAGGCACCTTTCAGGTCACTGAGAACTCATTCCTTCTACATGCGGAAAAGTATTTCTGTAGACAACCACCTGAGTTCGCTCAGCTATTCTATCCACACCACAGAAACCAAGACAGAGCGAGTCAAAACCAAACTTCGGAGGCAATTTGTGAGTACCTAATGACTGTGTCTCGAGCCAGTCATCTTCTTTACCGGTTTAAAATCTTTAAGTCTATACATGTTTTCAGAATTTGTGTCATTGTGTTCTTCTCTCAAAGTATCCTGCGCTCCTACTCATCTGAAACTGATGATGTTCTCCTCTTGTGGTGACATGGCACTGTCTAAAATAATAAATCCATTGCCTATCAAGTATTTCAGATTACTATGTAACACATCTGTTTGATTAAAGATGAAGGATATAGTTTTTACATCCTAAATATTGTTGTACTTGGGTTGGTAAGGACGTATGCAACATGCATATATACAACAAACTACCATACCTTCCTCATTTGCAATGTGGTTTAAAGTCAGCATTCACCATAAGTAAGAAATGCATTTCCTGCTCGTCATTATAGATGCTGCTGTTGTTGAAAGCTCTTGAACCAGAAATGATCTAGCATTAAACTAATAGACTTCAAATCAGTACTCAAGCTTCAGAACAGTACATGGAATATAAATATCTATGAGATTCAAATAGCTGGGTTAATTTGAGCAGAGCTGCATATGATGGGCTGGGGGGGCAAAATAAAACTTGGTACTATAAAGTACCCCAAAACTTCTGAGACTCACTACTGAATGGAAGAAGGATCCTTTGGGTATTGAGAACACATCCAGACTGATTAAAAATTCTGAGATTTTGTTCCTGCTTTTTCCAATGTTATCCTGGGTTAAAATCAACCAACCTGGAGAGCTGGCATAAAATATTTCGGATCATACCAGGAGCTGAGAAAATATTCTGGGATAAAGAAAACATATATAGATCTTCAAAATAAAAAAAATCTAGGACTTTCTGGTCTTTTTAATCAGTCTGGAGGCACTCTGAGAAAGATAAAGGAGAAGACTTTAGATTTGCACATCAAATTCCTTCTGTTATATATCTGGCTTTAGGGAGAAATCTGAAATTTACTTGTACTTCTGCAACCTGTTGTTGAGAGGTAATGAATAATCTCCTTCAGTTGTATACAGAGATGTGCTGTATTCCTTTTGGAGGCAAATGAAAGTGGAAAAGGATGAAGGATTGTTGGTTTGTTTTTTTTTGGCTATCTCTTTCTTTAAAATAGGCTGAATTAGAGAGATATTGTTGACAGTTTACTTGTGCCCAAATAATATAATATAATTTAACTTAGTAAAGTAGTTCTGATGCATTAAGGTCTAGTATTCTGAATAGGGTATATCTAATAATTAGGAATCATAGTAGCATTACTCCTGACTTACAATGAATGCCAGGTAGTCTGTACCTAAGATAACTGACGAAGAAGACTGAAAATATTTTGGTAGGAATTTATTCTTATGATGTAACACAAGAGCAGAAATGACAGCTGGGATGCAATATGGTTAGCGAATTCCACTTAAAATTTAATGGGCTAATCTCCCACTTTTTTTGTTAGACACCTGATCTGAAGAATGATATGTTCAGTTTCTACCTCATTACTAGCCTTAGAATTGTAATGAAGGGATTGGATATCCCTCTACTGAAAGGTGATGCTACTTTAGGTAAAATTGTCATCTTATATGTAGGTGCATGAAAATAAAACAGAAGGATGTGATGAAGGTAAGGAGATTTTGCTGTAAGCCTGTGTGGTTAGAGGGGAAACAGAACACCTGTGAAAAAAACTATACAACCATTCTACAGTGTTATACAGGTACCTTGACATTTTTCCTTTACTTGCTCTTAGATGTAATAGTTTCACCTGATAAATTTCTGAAACCATCAAATCAAACTATTGTTTTTTATACTTCCAGGAGTCACTGGAAACTTCCTTTTTCTCTGATGAGATAGTAATCCTAATGTAAAATACCACAATTAAACTCAAAAATGTGGAGTGACATTTTGGGTGTTTCCATATGTAATGCTTCTGGTTCTAAGAAGCAGAAGACACGGTAGAGCTAGTCTGTCTGTCTTGTCCTTTTTGTGGAAGGAAAAAAGACAGAAGAAGCAGCAGCAGGGGAAAAGAGAGGGCTATAAATGGAAGATGTCGTTATCTGAATTCTTGTAAAAGTCCATGGGCAAGAAAGGTGATTGCTCAAAAAAAAAATATCCGTGTCTCGAAGTACACTTTCATGAATGCTGATGTAAGACATGAATTTCACAAATTGCAATTTAGGAAAACAAGACAGTGGAGTATAACAGACAGCAGGTGAATGATAACAGCCATCCTTGGTGCCATCATTTTTGAGAATCAGAAAATGTCAAAAGATTTCCAGAGCTTAGAGGAGCCTGTTCTGTCTGTGGTAAAGAAATAGCTTTTCTTCCCCCAGTTGTTATATATTTGAGATTGAGATGGAATTTTCATTGTAGTCACATTTTTGCTGATGATTGCTTCTATCACTGTTTGCCAGATGTGATCTGACTCACTTGCATTTGCCATTTAGAGCAATTATATAATCATTTCAATAGTGTAGGTTAACCTATGGGAAATTGAGTTGTTTTTGGTAAATAGATTGGGCCATGTAGCTTCTTTCTGCCTCTGTGCTTGTTAGGAATTTTGTTTGTTTATTTAATTATATAACTTGCAATTCTGTCAAAAATGGCACTCAAGGTGGGTACAGTAGTAAAATTGAAAGTGTTAACATGAAAGCAAATCCAATAAAACAAGTTAAGCACATTTAATTGAAATTTAAAACCTGTAATTAAAACGTATGAGCTTCCTCCCTCAACCCAGTTTATATGTGGTAAGGAATTTCATCTTATTTTGCAAGTATAGCAGAATATTAGGGAAGAAGACACTAACTGTAGAACGTCTATGCTTAAATTAAGTAAGGCTTTGTTGATGCTCAAAATAACATACAAAAAAAATGAGTTGATAGTCTAATTGGTAGTGACTGTAATAAAGGCTTTGACTCTGCCGCTAAAGCGAACAAGTAGGATGTGGCTAAAATTTGTGGATGACAAACTGTTTAGACATTAATGGTACTTGATATAAAGGCAAATTTCTTCCAACAGTTCTGTTTCATTTCATTTGCTCCAACTCAACAACATATTGACTTGCAATAGAGGGACAGACTTCTACAGTATGTCAGTAAACTAGGGTAGGAGCCCCTGATTCTCCAGATATTATAAGACTACAAATTGCATTATTTCTGATCATCATCATGACTGGGGCTGCTGGGAGTTGGATGCCAGTATCAAAGTGGTTTCTCATTTTTGTTGTAGGAAAAGCTCTCACAAAGGAGAGCAGATATTGATCTCTTTGACCTATTAGCTGTTCATTGTCTTCTCAAGAAAGAGTAGTGTTCCCCCTCTGCCATCTCTTACTCTTTGGTGATATTTTTATATTAAGTGGTCTCATGGTCTGAATAAGGAGCGGGGATGGCTGTTTCGGGGTGCAGTGCCCACATCTAGATCCTAGATCACAGGCTGCCTCAGGTTATACAGCCGCTCCTGTGTGGTATGCCGTATCTCTAGTTGTGGCATACTGTAATCTTGATTTTTTTGCCAGATGGGTGGGTGGCCCTTTGAAATCTGTGATTATAAGTTGATGGTCTTAAGTTCCTGAAAAGGTTGGTCTTTATTTCCAAAACTGTCTGGTTCTGATATTCATAAAGTTACTAATCTCATTTGCTTCCTTGCATGATAGCTTTAAGTCTACAGTTAACATCTACTTTTTAACCAACAATTTCAACTCAACCAAGGCTGAGGGATCAGTAAAATTGGTTTTGCCCACTGGCTGACTGTCACATGAACAAAACACAAGTTGCAGGTTGTGTTCCTCTGTTCTCCTCATCGTCCCATTTCTCCTTTCCATCTCGATTCCAGACACTGTAACAGAGGTCTTGTTTTAGCTTTTCACAGACTTCTTCCTTCCCTTGGCCTCTTTATTGCCGTTTAGCTTTGTCTTTGCTTGGGCATAGCATAAGCAACGGAGGTCATCAATAATGAACAGCTTCTACCAGAAATGTCCTTGCTGTTCACTCTGGTCTGCAGTAATGATAAAGAGCCCTTTGCATGGTCTTCAGCTTGAAACAAAGAGATTGAAGTAATAATTGTGTATATGTGCATACACATGCTTAAAGAAGCATGTTTCCTTGGATCAAGGATGGTGCTAGGTAGTGAACAGAAACCTTTGGGGTTTTAATTTCCTTCTGTCTAGTTATTGTTCTTGTTTTAAAACAACTGATTTTTGTATATATGAAGGAAAAATCTGGATTAAAATCATAGGAAGTTAGAAAACGTGGGTTTAGAAACTACATACCAAGGGGGTAGAAATTCTTATGCTTCTCTTTCTGCCTTTTGTTTCAGAGTGCAACTTGTGCGTTCACACATCAAATTTGCTTTTTGAACTGAATCCTGGATAAAATATATGATGTCTAGTACCTACTGCCTTGGCCAATACAACCTTATGGCTTCATTTGACCTCCCTCACTCACCCCCAGATTAGATCCCTGCGGAGTTATGTTCATGTTCCTCTGAACATTCTCTCTGAAGGAGTGGTTGCTTACTTTGCTTTTTCAAGTGAGGTTTTTGTTCATCCCATGTTCTAAGTCTTCAGATACTGCTAAATACATGACAAGGGTGGGTTTTATTGCAAGTCTGTTTTCTTTCTTGTTTTAAAAATAGTTAGTGAGAACTCTAAGAAAACTTAAGTCATAGATAACCTCAGTGGTGCTAATTTTACTGGTGACCAATCACAACCATGTGTTAAAATTGAAGAAAGAGGGATCATGAGCCTTCTTTTTGATTCTGTTGGATCCAGATGGAATAATGGTCTGGCCAGGGATAAAGCATATCCATTTTCCAAAGGTTTACTCAGGAAAAGTGAAACATAAAAGGTGATGCTTTTAGAGTCTTTGCCAGTTATTCTAATCTATTTTGATTTTCTTTTGATCTTGAAATGAAGGCATGTAGCTAATCAGAATTTTCTATCTGTAAGAGCAGTGCTGAGAAGCACTGCCATGTTGTGAACTGAAAATAAGCTGACATTCTGAGCAGATATTTATTAAGTATGGTAGAATTGCCTTTCAAATGTATAACGATTCATGGTGATTCTAGCTGAAGTTTCGGCAGGACTTCTGAAGTATAAAATGACTGTGGTGCTTATATGAAGTTTAAGGTATGAGCTATAAAGTTTAAAGAAACTAGATTGCTCTGCAACAGTCTTTCTGGGCCTTGTCCAATATTTTCTACTTGACTAGTGTGTTGTGGGGTTTTCCCATAATTTGTCACTGGATTGTTTTAACTGGGAGTGACAGTGAAAATGAATTTAGGAGCTTCTGCATGCAAACTGAGTGTGGTGGTACTGATCTGTAGTGGTCCAGACAGAAAATACTTTGAAGAATTTTGGAGTATCTTTGCCACTCCTTATGTTTTTGGACTAGACAGTCAGTGGAGATGACTTGAATGGGATCTTACTGCTGGCAGATGCCTGAAAAGTTAGGTTTGTGCTTGTAAATGTTGCAGGCTTGGAATTACTCATTTTTCCATTGAGACTAATAAGACCAAGCCTTCAAGACTTGTTTCAAAGCTCTTAGCTATTAGATTTCATCAGTATCTCTTCTTTCTGATATTCTGATCTTACAGCTTGTTTTGGTTCTTGCATTGTTCTGGCCATGGCATTTGCCTGGCAAATACTACATTATTGTTTCAAGTTCCTACTCTGAGGATAGACAAGAAGCAGAAGGAAATGTACTATTGACCACTTAGCAATTTTCAAAGAGAAAGCCATGTTAGTTTAAGCACAACCAGCTATAACGGCACCTTTGAGTGGCACCTTTTAGACTAACTAGGAAGAAAAATAAATCTCTTTCATGGACTACAGTCTACTTTATCAGATGCACATTTGATAAAGATGACAGTACTCTATGAAAGCTTATGCTAGAAAGTCCCCCCCCAGTTAGTCTTGAAAGTCCTGCTGGATGTGTTTATGTCTTTTCACATTTAAGCAATGACATACAAAGAATGATTGTTGATTACTGTGATCTGAGGATGTTAAATGATATAAATAAATTTCTGTACAAAAAATTATGTTTGCTCTCTTTCGGACTTTTAATGAAAATATCATTGAGGAGGCTTGGGGATATAAAATCAGTAAAATGAGTTCTGTCTTTCCATGTTAGTGCTAATTAAGATATTTTGGTGCTTGAAGTGCAGTCTGGAAAAAGATGCCTGCATGCATTCATGCACACCTGTGTGTGAGCACATGTGTGTACTCATCCACATGGCCATTAGGACCAACACTTTAAAAAGCCTAGCTGTATCACTTGGACACCAGTTCTTGTCTTCACATGTCTCAAGTGATGCCACCTAAGATGAATCATTTCACTTCTGTTCATCATTGTACCCCATTCAATCTTTTCTTGACATAATTCAAAACTCTTAGGCTGATGTAGGAAGAATCATTCATGAACAAAACATTTATATTACTTTTCATAATGTTTCTGCTCTCACCTAGAAGATGTCAAAATATAAAAGTGGTGCATCCACATGCAACTAGCAGGTTTAAAAAGTCCCCTACACTAAGTAAAAGAGAGCAGTGGCCACACTGGATGAATTCAAGTCTCCAGGGCCAGATGAATTGCATCCTAGGATGTTAAAAGAACTGGCAGAGGTCATTTCGGAACCGCTGGCTATAATCTTGGAGGACAGGAGAAGTTCCAGCAGATTGAAGGAGGGCAAATGTTGTCCCCATCTTCAAGAAGGGAAAAAAGAGGACCCAAATAATTATTGCCCAGTCAGCCTGACATCAGTACCCAGAAAGATACTGGAGCAGATCATTAAGCAGTCAGTTTCTAATCACTTAGAAAGCAATGCAGTAATCACGAGAAGTCAACATGGATTTCTCAAAAATAAGTTGTGCCAGACTAATCTTATCTCTTTTTATGATAGAGTTACTAGCTTGATAGATGAAGGGAATGCTGTGGATGTAGCATATCTCAATTTCAGTAAGGCCTTTGACAAAGTTCCCCATGACATTCTTGCAAAGAAGCTGATAAAATGTGGGCTGGACAGGGCTACTGTCAGGTGGATTTGTAACTGGTTGACTGACCGTTCCCAAAGGGTGCTCACCAATGGCTGCTTTTCATCCTGGAGAGAAGTGACTAGTGGGGTGCCACAGGGTTTTGTCCTGGGCCCAGTGCTATTCAATATCTTCCTCAACGACTTGGATGAAGGAATAGAGGGCATACTGATCAAATTTGCAGATAACACCAAATTGGGAGGGGTTGCTAATATGCCAGAGGACAGGATCAAAATTCAAAATGACCTGGACAGATTGGAGAGCTGGGCCAAGGCTAACAAAATGAAATTCAACAGAGAGAAATGTAAGGTCCTACACTTAGGTAGAAAAAATGGAATACAGAAATATAGGATGGGGACACGTGGCTGGATAGCAGTACGTGTGAAAGGGATCTAAGAGTCTTCACAGACCACAAGCTGAACATGAGTCAGCAGTGTGATGCGGCAGCCAAGAAAGCCAATGCAATTCTCGGCTGCATCAATAGGAGTATGGTGTCTAGATCGAGAGAGGTACTGGTACCACTCTACTCTGCTTTGGTTAGACCTCATCTTGAATACGGTGTCCAGTTCTGGGCACCCCAATTCAAGAAGGACATGGTCAAGCTGGAGCAAGTCCAGAGGAGGGCGACCAAAATGGTGAGAGGCCTGGAAGCCATGCCCTATGAGGATAGACTTAGAGAGCTGGGTATGTTTAGTCTGCAGAAGAGAAGGTTGAGAGGGGACATGATAGCCATGTTTAAATATTTGAAGGGATGCCATGTAGAGGAAGGAGAGGGCTTGTTTTCTGCTGCTCCAGAGACCAGGACCATGGATTCAAGCTGCAGGAAAGGAGATTCCACCTGAACCTCAGGAAGAACTTCCTGATGGTCAGGGCTGTCCGGTAGTGGAATCTGCTGCCTCGGAGTGTAGTGGAGTCTCCTTCTTTGGAGGTTTTTAAGCAGAGGCTTGATGGCCATCTGTCGGGAGTGCTTTGAGGGTGTTCCTGCATGGCAAGGGGTTGGACTGGATGGCCCGTGTGGTCTCTTCCAACTCTACATTTCTATGATTTTATGATTCATATACACATAGATTGTATCTGCTATACAAACAAATTGTGGCTCTTATGTGGTTTTTTTTTAAATGTACAAATGTTTATCAAGATAAACTGAATTTCCTGCTTCAGAGCATTGCTTCAGATGAATATGTTCGGTGAAAAGAAAAGAAAAAATCTTGTGTCAGTGCATGTCAGATAAGCCTAAATTTGGCCATCTTGGTACGGTAGTAAAGTAGGGTTGATAGTGTGTGCAGTTCAGTTCATGAATTACTTTTCCCCCATTCTGGCTGAAAAGACAGAAAGAGACAGTGGAAACCATTGTAGTGTTAGACATTTGTCAATAATGGGAAAGAGGAACAATAGAAATCCAGCTGCTATCTCACACCATATGTAAAGTACACAATAGGTTACAGTGATTGTCTGTTTTGCTGTCCTGAATAATCCTGCATTAACTTCCTATGATCTAGCAATTTGAGTGGCTTACATGATGGTCCTTTTTCAGCATGTGTGCTTTTGTGAGATCAGCTTCACAGGCCTTTAGGCTGATAAAGCTTCAGTACCTTTGAAATATCCTGGCTTATGGGATAAACAAAACAGTCTGGATGCCAGTAATCAAGCTGAGAATTAGCTATTTTTAGCAGCATCTTTGTTATGTCTCACAGGTGCATTATAGCATATTCCGTGAAGTACATAGAATGATCTTGATGTGAAAGAGAATTGAAAAGGACACAGTGGGGATTATGAATCAAATTCCCTTGAGTGTTCCAAATGAGTGTTAGAAGAAGAATGGCTGGTGGGAATGAAGAGAAAGAAGAAAGAGGAGTCTTGTGGTATCTTTAAAACGGATAGATTTGTTTTAGCATGAGTTTTCTTGATATTCCAATTAGATTGTAAATCCTCAGATGCCTTGATAATTAGATAATAAAATTAAACACTTAGGTTTTGTACTAATACTGCGTCAGTCTGCTTCCCAAAGACAGCATTTTTAAGGCCATGCCAAAGCTTAATTTATGTGGCTTTAGCATATCACTGCCAACTTGACTAGGAGTGCTGTCTTAAGAAAGGTTGCACCGTAGAGAAATCTGATGATGTACTGAGAGAATGGGACCCAGTAATAAAGTTCCTAAGTACTGGATGAGGTATCACAAGTATAGAACATATATAATATTCAACATTAGTTAATAATATAAAGTGTATTTCAAAGAAGTACATACAATTCGATTTATTTGGGAAAATGAATTATATAATAGAGGTACAAGTAGAAGAAGAATTACAGATATAATGGTAAGAAGAGGAACAATATTAGTAGATACAGAGAAGATCAAAGAAAGATACAATGTGGGGAGTATAAATAACAAGACATAAAATTTAATTTATTGGATAACAAGGATAGGAGTTCAAATTTGCAGAAGTTATCTCCTTTTCTCCCCCCCCTTGTTTTGTTTTATATTTTAGTATTATGGAAATTAATGTTAATAACTTTTCTTCTTTTAATTCTTAAATATGGGTATAATTCAGTTAACATTGATTTACATTATGAATATGAATCTCTAACAGTCATATATGGTAGTTGACAATAAATGTAAAAATGTAAATGTAAATGATGTTCAATGATTATGTGCTTTATGTGAATAACAGTAGTTTATTATTTGTTTTTTCTTTAATAAAAATAATGATAAAAAAAGAGAAAGGTTGCACCTGACACTTCATATTTCCAATATGGGGAAGGTTTGCAGTATGCTACTAGGAGACGAGAGGGATTGTTCGAAAGGTCTTCATATCTATTTGTATACTTGTGCAATGTACTGTGCTCAGATGCCCAGTTGTTTCGAATGATATGCTCTGTCATCTTGGTGTTAACAAAGCCAATAGTTGAGTAGTGTCTTTGAGTACCCCACTGAGTTTATTGGAAATGTTTATACAGCTACAATGGGTTAAGGGCAGGAAGTAGTATCTTAGTTTCTAAGGACTATCACAATGAGAGCCAGTGTAGTAAAGTGGTTTCAATGTTAGAAAAGGACACTGGAAGATCAGTATTCCAATCCTCACCCATGGAAACACACTGGGTGATCTTGGGTAAATCACATTCTCTTGGCCTCAGAGGAAGTCAATGGCACCGCTCCCCCACGAACAAATCTCGCCAAGACAACTCCATGATATGTTCAATTTAGGATCATCTTAAGTCAGAAATAACTTGAAGGCATACAAAATGGAATCAGAGAATAATGAGAGCTAGAATGAAACCCTGGAAACTTGAACTCATTTAGAGTAGAGAGTCAGCGTGGTATAGCAGTTTGAATGTATGACTGTGACCTTGGAAGCCAGAGTTCAATTCCCCATTTGGCCATGGAATCCCACTGTGTGAGCATGGGTGCATCATACATTCTTTCAGCCCTAGAAAATCCTATGATAGGTTTACTTTAGGGTCACTGTAAGTCAGAAATGACTTGAAGACACACAACAACAGCAATAGCTAGGTTATTCCTTTACTTTTCTGTTCACCTATTGTGGACTGCATCCCTTCATTATACAGTTTGTTATATTTTCACAAGGTAGAACGTTGTTTTCCTTTTAGGAGAAGTGTAGGAGTTGAACAGTTCTTCCTTCTCTTTGTTCCCAGTCAGCATTTCACCATGCAATGGCCTTAGTGTTTTCTTATTCTTCCTCTTGCTAAAAAAATAGGCCCCTTCTTTTTGTTTGTAAGTTCTGTTGCAAACTTTAGCTGAATTTGAGTTTTAATCTTTTTGACTTGGTCTCCAAAAGTGCTAGTTATTCATTTATATTTCCCTTTGCTGATTACCTTAATCTTCCATTCCATGCACATGGCCTTATTAGATCTCAACTTCTCTTAAAGTTCTTTATATTCACTAGACATTTTGCACTTTTCTTGCTCATTGGAATTGTTTGTAATTGTTTATAACTGTGCCTTCAGCAGTTTTATAATGCTAAAGTGGTTTGTACATACAGTCCTCCCTCCACATTCACAGATTTGACCTTTGCAAATTTTATTCTCCTCCTCTCATTCCCTTGCATTTTATTGGGCACAGAGAAGGAAGGCAAGCATGCCCAGAGAAAAGGCAAGGGAAGAGGAGGAACACGTACATGCTTTTCTTCTCCCCTCCGGAGTTTCCCCTCCCATTCCCTGGCCTCCAGCTCCAGTGCTGAGAACTTGTGCTGAGGCAAAGAGCAAGGGAATGGAGGGAGAGTACACACATGCCTTCCTTCTTTCCTCTGGAGCTTCCCCATCCAATTCCCTTGCCTCTGGCCCCTACACTGAGAACATGCACCAAGGCAAAGGGCAAGGGAATGGGAGGAGGCACACACGTGCTTTCCTTCTTCCCTGTAGAGCTCCCCTTCTCTTCTCTTGCCTCTGGCCCCAATGCTGAGAACTCATGCTGAGGCAAAAGGCAAGAGAATTGGGGGAGAGGCACAAATGCACCTTTCTTCTTACCTGTAGAGTTCCCCTTCCTATTCCCTTGCCTCTGACCCCAGTTCTCAGAACTCATGCCGAGGCAAAAGGCAAGGGAATGGAGCGGGGAAGGTGCCTATGCACTTTCTTCCCTCTACAGCTTCCCCTGTTCATTCCCTTGCCTCTGGCCCCAGTGCTGAAAAGTTCTGCAGAGGCAAAAGGCATGGGAATGGAGGGGGGAAGGTGCCTGTGAGACTTTCTTCCATCCAGAGCTCACCCCTCCCATTTTCTTGCCTCTAGCCCTAGTGCTGAGAAGCAAGGCTTGTGTGTGAGGGCCAGACAGACAGACAGCTAGACACTTTGACCACTGACCAATAAAATAATGAGTACAGCCATAAAAGCAAGTAACAAAGTTAACTTCTGATATCTCCCATCCATCTGCATGTGGGCAAAAGGCAAAGGAATAGGAGGGGGATTGGGAGGTTATTTTTGGTTTTCCACTTTTGTGAGGGGTCAGTGTTCTGAACTCTCACAAAAGTGGAGGATCCACTGTACATTTGAACTGATGGCCACATGTGACCTGCGTCTGTTATCCTGGAAGACAGTCTTCCTAGTGGTAATTACATCAGTGAGGAGAGCGAGTAAAATCTGCATTCTCAAGGTGGATCCCCCTTTCCTTAGGTTCCATAAGGAAAAGGTGGCCCTCAGACCTGATACTACTTTTCTACAGAAGGTGGATTCCTCCTTCCACCTTGACCAGGACGTTATCCTTCCAACTTTTCCCCCCAATCCTTCCTCTTACTTGGAATGTCAACTCCACAACCTGGATGCTCATCAGGTCCTGGCATTCTATGTGCAGCACACCTCTTTTTTCAGAGATGGTAACAAGATTTTTGTGTGCTACTTTTCTGCCAAAAAGGGACAGGCTGTGTCACCTCAAAGACTGTCGAATTGGGTTGCATTGACCATCCATCTAGCTTATGAACTTTCTCAGAAACAACCACCACACCAGCTGAGGGTTCACTCTACTAGAGCAGTTGCAGCATCCAAGCCTTCCTACAGGGTGTCCCCCTTGATGATATCTGCAGAGCTGCCACTTGGTCACAAACCACTACATCAGTTTCCCACTACAGATTGGACAATAGAGCATGGACAGTAGAGCACAGTCTGATGCCAAATTTGGAAGAGAAGTATTGAGATCTCCTGTGTCTTAAATGGTATGCTCTTGAAATTATATTTACTGTTTCTGTAGTATGTGTTTCTTTGGCATGACATTCCCACTTCCTATCTTAGCAGCTTGCTAGTCTCCCATTTGTGTGAGTTACAGAGACCACGAAGAAGAACAGGCTGCTTACCTGTAACTGTGGTTCTTTGAGTGGTCATCTGTGAACTCACACAACCCCACCCATCCTCCCTTCTTTGTGTCCTGCTTCATCTGTTTTCTTCTGGCTGCTGCCTTAGGCAGCCAACAGTTTAGGTGGGAAGGGGTTTATATGCCCTCAGAGAATGAAGGTGGGGTTTCCTGTCAAATTGCCTATCTCTAGGCTCTGAAAGGTTCTGAACATTGCACTGCGCAGGTGTGAGTAACCCCATTTATGTGAGTTCACAGATGACCATTCAAAGAACTACAGTCATAGGTAAGCAACCTGTTCATTTCCAAGCCAAATTCTTTTGTACTAACACTAATTTAGCTGATGATTATTGTATGTTAGGAGATTGAATTAGTTTACCATTGTGCTCCCTTCCATCTCTGATTGTTTGATTCACCTGTTGCATTAGTACAAGAATTAGACCTTATTTGTTGCACTTGAGAGTCATCAGTTAGCATGCATTAATGCTGTAATGCTGCCTTGGGTCCCATACTGAGGGAAAGGCAGAATATAAATTAAATAACTAAATAAATTAATTAATAAAGTTTGATATTTATTTGCCTGCTAAAATTGTTGAATTTTAAATCATGTACTTAACATTTTTACAGTGTAGATGTTCTGCAGAAAGTTGGAATGGAATCCAAATACTGTCTCATGAGTTTTTATACATGAGGTATAAGTGATATTTACTAGTGAAGATGGCTTTTAAAATAGATAAATTTCTGGATCCTCTGAGTATAAAGTCCATGAATATCAGCGGCTAAAGAGTATCAGTAAGAAGAAGCTGTTGCTTTCATGTCCAGTTAATTGGCTTCCAGGAGCATCTAGCTGGCTGTTGTAGAAAAAAAGAACATTTGTCTAAATGGACCATAGGTCTAATCTACCAGGGATCTCATTGTAGATGTAAAATGGATATATGCTTGCCTAAGGCATAAGAAGCATATGTTGGAATTACCAGTGACTTGAACTTTGCATAACTAAATAATACTTTTATATGTGCTATATTCTATAGACTTCTACTGCTTTTCTAATTTCTGGCCTCTGATTTTAACTGCTCTATTAATTGTTTTTTACTGTAGGGGTCATAATTACAATGGAGAACACATGTTGTTTTTATATTTTTCTGTTTTACATGTTACATACATGTTAAGACTATTACTAATTAGTTCCCTATTATTCCCACTGCACTCTTGAAAAAAATGTTATCCATGTTTTACTTTAGTGTAGGGGTGCAGAATACACTTTTTTTTGTTGAGGGCTGTATTCCTTCAGGGATTATCTGCTGAGGGTAGGGCTGCCTTATTCATTAGACACTTTAGGCACAGTGCCTAAGGCCTACAGAAACTTTAGGGCCTATGAAAATATCCCTAGTTTTTCATTGAGGCGAGATGGGGAGTCGAATACAAGAGTGCTTAGAGCCTAAGAAAACCTTAATGTGGCCCTGGCTCAGGGCTAAAAATACTGTTGAGTAGGACCAAAGTTAGTGGGTCCATCATGTCACTGTCCCTTTCTCCTTCGTCTCTGTGTTCCTCTCCCTCCAGTGGACTGTCAGGTGAGGTATAGATCACCTTTATCAGAGATATGAACTGACTGCTTGCAGAAGGCTTTTTAAATTAGGCCAAGAGCTGTAACTTGCTCACTCTTGTTAAACTGTTAAACTGGTTCAGTTTGGGTCATCAAGGCAATTGTTCTAACTGCTCTGGTGCCTGTAACTCAGGCTGATGATATTTGGGAATTATGAAAATGTCTCAGCTCTGCATTTGGCTCTCAATCTGTATGGCTGTCCCAACACCAGCTCGACTACTGAATTAATTTTCTTCATTTGGCCTGTTCTTGTTTTTTTATTATTGTCCTCTGCGTGTCTTCTTTTGTGGTGGAGACACAAGTACAGACAGTGACAGAAGGAAGAACACTTGAAAGACTGGGCAGCAGTTGGCATGTTAGTCTGTGACAGAAGAAAAAAAAAGCAAGAGTATTCAAATGTCAGGCAGACTATATGTGACAAGGATATGAAGATAAGAGGAGAGGAGACAGACTGGCTGAGACTGCAGCTGAGCGAGAATTACCAAGAAGGTTGCATTGGCTTCAGAAATACCTGGTGATCTTACAGATCAAAGCAGTACTGACAGTTCATGTAATATTTTCGGGTGTGAATGACAAAGACAAAGATCAAGAATAGTGGCCCAATTTATAACTCCCTAGGGGACCAGGGAGGCACGCTGGTTTGAGCAATACTTTGAACCACTGTGATATTTCACAGCATGCTGAGAGTAAACTAGGGGAGAAATTCGTTTGCTTTTCAGAAGATGCTACATTGCCCATTTTCCTCCTTCCATTAGAAAGTCGTATGTGAGTAGGGTGAAGAAAAGAAGATGTGTGCCACCTCTGTATGAACATTTAAAAGACCATGATGTTTCGCTTGTACCATGGATATATCTTCTTTCCCCCTCCACAATTTGGAACAAATTAGAACATGGTTTTACTCCAGGGTTAGAATCATAGATTAATAGAGTTGGAAGAGACCACAGGGGCCATCCAGTCCAACCCCCTACTATGCAGGAACACACATCAAAGCACTCCCAACAGATTGCCACCTCACATATGTGTAGGTGCCCTTTAGAAACCAGTTACTATAATTTAACCAGAAAAACCTCTTGATCAAGTAACCTATGAGTCTGCTGCTCAATCTGCTGTCCATGTGTTAATTGTAAATGGGCAACTTCAAAGCCCCCCTTTTAGGGTTCTTTATCTCCTTTATGCTCATCAAAGCACTGCTTTTCTATGGTGGTGGGATTGCATGCTCCTGTGAGGCAGGAGGCTATAGCATTGGCAGCAGCAATGCTAGTAGGGTCAACCTAGGTTCAACCCAGTAGGGTCTCCCGTGTCAGGCTTTTGCGCAGGAGACAATCTCTGCTATGATGAGACAATCCAAAATGAAACAAGAGATAGTGCCGGAAGATGAGATTACCAGGTCAGAAGACACTCATTAAGCTACTGAGGTATATAAGAGGGAAGCTATGAGTAGTGCTATGGCTAGTGATGCAACTGGACTCAAGCAAAAAGAACATTTAGTTGTTGATTATAGAAAAGATTATAGAAAAACTTGGCCTAGGATCAAGAAATGAAGCAGGGAAGTGGCTGACTGAATTTTGCAAGGCCAGCAGTTTGTTCATCACAAACACAATCTTCAAGCAACCAAAGATGCAACTGTGTACAGAGATATTATCTGATCAACAAGAGGGAATTCAAGTATATTACATAATTGGAAATAGGAGATGGAGAAGCTCCATTCTTTCTGCAAACACAAGACTAGGAATAGATTCTGGCACAGATCATGAACTGCTAATATAAAAATATCATAGTAAAGCTAAAGTACACTAAGCCGACCGTTGTGTGAAAATACAACCTGAAGAATCCTTGTAGAATTTAAAGATAATGTAAAAATCTAGATGTGAATTATTAAGCCTAATTGACTGGAACCTAGAAGAACTCAGGACTGAAGCTAGGGACATTGTCAGGGAGGAATGCAAAAAGACACAATCTGCAGCCAAAAAGAAAGAGAAGCCTCAAGGGATGATGGATGAAAATCTTCAAGCAGTTAAGGACAGATGAGAATCAAAAGTAAACAGTGACAGAAATAGGACAAGAACTATGAATGCAATTGTTCAGTGACAAAGAGAAAGAAAGAGACAAGGAGAACTATTACATTTTTACTAAGTAGTATAAATTCTCCCACAAAGAGAGCTACTACTCTTCAGTGACAAAGAGATAGGGACAAAGATAACTACTACAATAATCAATGCAGAGAAATAGTAGACAACAACAAAAAAGGAAGAACAAGAGACCTTTTTCACAGGATCTGAGAAATCATTGCAAAATTTAAGCCAACCTTGTATGCTCAAGTAGGAAAAACAAGTAGATGGAAACAATATGCTGAAGGAATATACAAAGAGATGAAAAGATGACATATTTATTCAAGGAAGAACTGTCTGAAGATGAACATACAATATTTGAAACTGAAATGGAAGCGACACTCAGGGCATTTGGGAGAAATAAATCAGCAGGAACAGATGGCATACCAGTAGAGCTGCTACAGGCTACAGAGGCACAATCTTCTCTAGTTCTAACTAAAATCTGTTATCAGTATACATTCCAGTCCTGAATGCATTAATCTCCCATGCAAGCAAAATGATGCTCAAAATTCTACAACAAAGACTTTTGCCATAAATGAACCAAGAAATGCCAGATGTCCAAGCTGGGTTCAGGAGAGGAAGAGGCATAAGGGAGCATATTGCACAAATACATTGGATAATGGAGCACAGCAAAGAATTTCAAAAGAAAACCAGCCAGTGCTTTATACATTATGGAAAAGCCTTTGATCATGTAGATTATTAAAAAAAACTTTGAATCACACTTCAATGGTTATGGTACAACATTTGATTGTCTTGAGGCATAACCTGTATTCAGGATTGGAGATTACTGTCAGAGCAGAATACAGAGAAATGGAATGGTTTTCAATTGGCAAGATGGTCAGGAAAGTTTATCTTGTACATTGAACATATTATCCATAAAGGAGGAAAGAGACATGAAAATAGGAGGGCAGAAGATAAACAATTTAAGGTAGACATATGGACCATACTACTGTTAGTAAACAGCAGAGATTTGGAATGATTACCAAAGAAAGTCAAAGAAGATAGTACAAAGGCAGGTTTACAGATGAACATTAAGAAAGCAAAAATAATGACCACAGATAATTTACACAGATGATGGACATTGAAATAGTTAATGATTTTCTATCTCTTGGCTTAGAATGGAGATTGTAGTCAAGAAATGAAGGCTGGGACTTGAAAGGGCAGCCATGAAGGAACTAGACAAGATCCTGAAGTATATATTAGTATCACTGAATATTAAAGTTAGAATTGTACAAGCCATAGTATTTCCAGTTTCTATTTATGGTTGTGAAACCTGGACAGTTACGAAAATGGAAAGGAAGAAAATCAACTCCTTTGCTGGAGAAGAGTTCCGTGGATACCATGGACTGCTAAAAAGACAAATAAGCCTACATTCTTGCTAGAAATCAAAATGACCAAACTGAAACTGCTGTCCTTTGGACATTTGGACTGGATGGCTCTTGTGATCTCTTCTAGCTCTATGATTCTATGACGTATCGTAAGAAGACACAACTCGGTAGAAAAGAAAATAATGCTTGGTAAGATAGGAGGTTGTAGAAAAAGAGGAGAACCTCACTGCAGATGGATAGACTCAATCAAGGAAGCCACAGCCCTAAGTCTGCAAGATCTGAGCAGGGCTGTTGATGATCGGGTCTCTTATTCATAGCATTGCCATAGGTCAGAAGTGGCTTGCAGTTAACAACAACAAATTTCCTTTATGTTTTTTTTAATTCTTCAGCTGTCATGTATATATCAATTTCATTTTATAAAGAGCAGGGGTATCGTTTGAAGAAGCATTCAGAAATGGGGGCCTGCTGGCTGAGTGAGCTAAGTCAAATGTTTTGCTTTTTTATAGAATAATGTTGATTTTGTTATTTAGAAGTCAGCTCCTGCTGCAGTGTCAACCACTCACTGCAAGAGGTCTCTCAAGCACTGTGCTTACTGCACAAAAGACACTGAGAAATAAATAGTACTTCTGCCTGACTTTAGTTTTCTCTCCATCCTCCTCCTTGCCTTTTGTTTGCTTTGAAATTGAGGCTTCTGTTCCATTTGGAACTAAGGCTTTGTTTTTATACATCTTTACTAGAGTTGCTCCATGCTCCAGTTTGGCTTCAAATGGTCGTATATGAGCAGTACTATATTCTAGAATAATTGCTCCTTGAATGTAAGAAGCGTAGGATTGAGAAGAGAGCCATGGGTGTTCTGGACAATCAGCTTGAAAAGTCCTATTTATTTGTTTTACTTTTAGATTGTTCTGGTTATTGTATTAATATACAATGTATTAAAATATAAAACACAAACAATGAAATAGTGAATAGTGACAATACATAATCAAACCAAAATAAATTTCCATTAAAGATTAAAAACAGTGTAGCACATAAACCCAAAGTAAAACCATCAGTAAAAACTGAAGAACGCTAACACCTAAAAGCTAAAAACAGTTCTCTAAAAGCACTGGAGAATTAAAAGTCTTCACCTGGTCCTCAAAATGTAGATCCCTGACAACATTCTCTGGAGAGGCCATACAACAGATAGAATCCTGCCACTGAAAAAGGCTCTCAGTTTTATTCACCTGCCTTATTTTACTGGGCAGGCCACACTCTCTCAAGTTGAGAAGTCAAATGCAAACCCACTCTCAACAAATCTTTCCAGGAAAACCCAATGATAGGTTTGTCTTAGGGTCACCGTATATCAGAAATGACTCGAAGGCATACAACAGCAGCTCACCTCATTTGGCTAGGGCACTCAGAGGTGGGGCTAAATTTTTGGTTTGATTAGGTAGTTGTGGGAGCAGATACTGCTTCAGGTGTCCTGGCCCCAAATTGCTTAGGGCTGTTAATATAGTACTTTAAATTGTTTCCAGAAATAGACTAGCAGCCAGTGCAGATGGCAGAATACTGCAGTAACATGCTCATATGGTCAGTCTCAGTTAATAATTTGGCTCATTTGACTTTGTACTGACATTTCTGTGCTGTTTTCAAAGGTACGTGCAATATTCCACACAAGAGATTATTGAAATGTGAGTATCAGTTGCAAAGCTATCTCTGGTAAGGTGCAGTTGTAGTTAAATCATCCTAAAATGGTAAAATATGCTCCAAGTCACTGAGATCACCTGTGCCTCTACTGACAGTGGTGGATATAAGAGCATCCCAAACTATAAACCTAATTCTTTTGGGTGAACACAACCCTCTCCACAATTGGTGAATGCAACTTATACAGACAGCTGAACTACCAATAAGCATGTCCATCTTGTCTAAATTGAGTCTCAGATTATTTATCTGTACTACGTGGTTCTAAACAATTTGATACTGCTTTATTTGTAATCTTAAGAACTCTCTGCCAGAGAGCTGTAGGTACTGCTCTGAACTGCACACTAGAGATGTATAGCAGAGCATTTTAAGTACTTCACTAAACAGCTGTAATGTTGCAGCCTGCATGCATCCTCAGTTTATTGGCCCTCATCAAGTCCATTTCCATATCAAAGCGGTGGTTCAGAACATCAATGTACCACCTACATTAGATGAAAAAGAGATGTAGAACTGTGTGTGTGTGTGTTTTCAACTTACAGCAACCCTGTGAATTTCATAGGGTTTTCTTAGGCAAGGAATACTGGTTTTGCCAGTTCCTTCCTCTGAAACATAGCCTATAGCACCTGGTATTGGTTGGTGGTCTCCATCCAAGTACTGTATCATCTGCCTATTGGTGACACCTCACCTCACATCCCCGGATAGCGTTATTCAGAAGTTTCATGTTGCTGTATCCGAACGTGGGGATAAAGTTGAACCTTTATAGATCCTATAGTGCAACTGCCGTTAGGAAGAGTAATAATGGCCCAGCATTCCATTTGTTAATAATTTGTTCCTTTTCCAACAGTTATAATAATTTACATTATAATAGAATGTAGAGATGTGGCAGCAATTTGCTTCTTTTTCCCCCTGAAAGACATTTTGTGGTATTTTAAGAGTCTCTAGATAAATTCCCAGGTTTTGCTTGTTTTGCAAATTTTAGCCTCCTTTCTTTTACTTTATCTGAAGACTATGATTAAAAATGTTTAAGTAAAGAAAAACGGTATAGCTAAATAGAGGTAAAAATGGATGTTGTTGTTCTTAATCCATATTAAAAAGACTTTTCACAGGAGAAGCCATGTTTTTCAGATTTCAGAGATCTACAGTATTATAAAATAGGTGCAGTCAGCTCGTGATCATGTACTTTGTCATTAACCTACTTAGTTTTAGTTTTAGTTAATTACTTAATTACTGCTGTCTTAATTTTTCTCTGGATTGTTAGGTTTAGCATGATAGATTGGAAGGATAGAAATGTTTTAAATTAATAAAATACTATATCTTGTGATGCATATCTGATGTCATGTGGCTTTAAGCTGAACAAATTTCTCTATTCTGCCAGTTGGAAGATATAATCATAGAAACCAAATATATTGAAGCTAGGATAATAGATGCTTAGGAAATGTTCTTTGGAATCATGGCTGGTTTCAGCTCACCACTTTACCAGTTGGAATGCATACAGTCTCATTCTTGAAACCACAGTTCTTTGGCTTTCCTCTTGAGTGACATTTTGCCCAGGTTTCTTTCTTTCTTTCTTTCTTTCTTTCTTTCTTTCTTTCTTTCTTTCTTTCTTTCTTTCAAAGGCAAGAGAAACCTTCACTATATATTACCACTTTAGATTACCAGACAAGACACTAGAACTGTGTCCTCCCTCTGAAAGTGAGTACTACTAGAAGTGTGATATATAGAGCTCAGAAACCTGTGATCCTCCACATGTTGTTTGTTTATTAGTTACATTTCTGGCCTGTGTTTCTTCTGATGAATTCAAGCCAATGTGCATGCTTCACCTCCTTTGCACTTTGTCTTCAAAACAACCCTGCCTAGGTCAGGAAGTGAGTGACTAGTCCAGGATCACCTAGTGAATTTCATGGCTAGGTGGAAAATAGAAAAAGTTGGGAAATGACTATAAGGGCTAAATGAGGCAGAACCATGTTGAAGAAAACAGTTTGCTTAGACATAGAAAACAATGTAAGCTCCTAGTGATGTCAGGTTAGATGAAAAATGTACTCAACATTCTAAACCATATTCCAACACATCTTGACATGTTATCTTGGAAAGATAACTGCTAAAACACTAAAATAAGATAGAAAGAACAAGTGTGACACACACAGTTTGGAAGCAGTGCTTGCTCCTTGTTGGTGAGTTTGTATTATTGTAATAGCCTTTTTTCCCCTTTTTTTGTTGCTCAGTTGCTGTCACTGCTTGTTTGTAAGAATTCTATATGAAGTTTGTTTAATTGCTTGCTCAGCATGGATTGTGGGTTACCGTGTCAGAATCTACT
This sequence comes from Ctenosaura bakeri, assembly GCA_948474755.1. Lineage (NCBI taxonomy): Eukaryota > Metazoa > Chordata > Lepidosauria > Squamata > Iguanidae > Ctenosaura > Ctenosaura bakeri. The sequence goes on from CAOLHI010002520.1 coordinate 223,737, forward strand.
AGGCACTGTGTTGTTAAATAAAATTATGAGTTCAAGTTAGTATCAGACTCAATTCATGGAACTTAACCCTTTGATAGCCCCAGGACTTGATGGAAGCTCAGTGACATCTGGAGTGCCTTGGGATCTCCATCCCAGGTTTAACTATGACATTTAAAGGAAACTACAGGAGCATTTTTTTTCTTTCTAACATAACCCCCTGAAGCAATTCAGTGCAATTCACACTGGGTTTCCAAACTGCAGAACATGGAACCAGGATCTGCCATTAGATTCTGAGTGTTCACGTTTGTATTGTATATTCTAGAACTGTGTCCTTCCTTCTTTGTGAGATAAAATAGAATAGTTCCCTTCCTTTCAGAGCATATAATTACATCCAAGTTTAATAAAATTGTAAGAAATGTGAGACAGTTCTTAAAGGTAAAGATACCCATTGTAGGCAACTCATTTAACACAAAAAAGGTTATTGCTTTGCATTTTTATGTTATTGATACATTATTTTAAATCTTTTTATTATACACATTTACATTCACCTTCTCATTTCCCCATACCCAATACACACGTAGTACCAATGAGTAATCCAAAAGGTAGAAAAATAAATTAACATATGATATAAATTTAACACAAACCCAAAGCGCATAGTTAATGACCTTAATTTAAATTCTTTAACATCAGCTTTTCCTATATACACAGAGCTTAAATTTCTCCTCTCTCTCTTCTTTTGATTATCCTTTAATGCATAAACTTATTTATTCAGTTACATTCAATCTTCACTCGTACCTTTTTAACCATAAAAAAAAAGAAAAAAAAACACTCTTCCCTTATTTTCTTTTTCTTCCATACTAGTTGGTTCTACCTTAGCTTTTCCCGTCCAACAATAACTTAAAACATCACATCGACTTACTCCACTTTCTTTCTGAATATCAAATTCGCTAAATTTCCCTGTTTGTAGTCATTCCGTTCTCCTACTTACTATATTTCCCTTTTCTAAATCCCGTTATCCTTTATCAAATGTAACATTTATAATTCTATTCAAGTCCTAGTTGTTACGAACCTTTATCACGTGCTTCACCTATTCTTTATTCCTTGTTCCTTTAATCACTCCTACTTCCTATTAGGTTCCAATATGGGGAGGATCAAATCCCATTCTTCATCTATTTTTTCTTCTGACCTTTGTTGCAATACTGCCGTTAATTTCTCCATTTCCCTTATTTCGTATATTTTCAATAACCAATCCTCCACTACAGGGGATTCTTCTTGTTTCCATCTGCTGGCATAGCACATTCTCGCTGCAACTATCATATACGTTAATATCTTGTGGTATGATTGCTTTTTGAGTGGTCCTACACGCTTGTACATATTTAATAAATACACCTCTGGAAGTAATGGAAAGTTCTTTTGCATAATTTTCGTTATATTATTATGTATTAGAACCCAATTTTTTTTCGCTTTTATACAGGTCCACCAAAGATGGAAAAGAGTTCCTTTCTGGTCGCACTTCCAACACTTATTTTTATCAGTTTTACTCATTTTTGCAATTTGCACTGGCGTGTAGTACCACCTATAAAAGATCTTAAAGTAATTTTCTTTTAAAGCTGTGCTCTTCAATGTTTTATTTATTAAGGACCAAGATCTTTCCCAACACTCCAATTGTATCGGCCTCCCTATGTTCTGGGCCCATCTTAACATATTCTCTTTTACTATTTCTTCCTCAAGTTCTAAGTTCAAGAAAATTTTATATAGCTTTGCTATAAGGTGTTCCACTCCTGGTTTAAACAGTTTATCTAACTCGTTTTCTTTACTTTCTATCCCAACTGTTTTTTGGTCCAATTTATATTTTTCCGATATCTGTCTTTGCAATAACTAATGTGTAGAAAGCCCATACTCTACCAATTCTTCTCTTGTTTTTAGTTGAAGTTTACCCCCTTGTACCTTCACTATGTCCTTGTATAAAATCCATCTATTTATCTGTGGCTTCTCTCTTCTATAAAAGGCCTTGTGAGGAGATATCCACAATGGGAATCTCCTGTATACCTTCTTCTTATAAAGCAACCATACTCTAAGAATTGACTTCCTAATAAAATGGTTATTGAAATCTCTGTTAATTCAGGCCTTCTCGTACCACAGATAAGAGTGCCAGCCGAAGGGCAAATCTGCACCTTCCAAAGTTAACAGTCTCTCATCATCCAGTCTAATCCAAGTGGTCGCCCAATCCATACAGCATGCGTGATAATATAACTTCAACTCTGGTGTTCCTAAACCTCCTCTTTCTTTAGCGTCTATTAATCCGCACCACTTAATTCGGGGTTTTCTACCGTTCCATATAAATTTCGAAAGATCACTTTTCCATTGTTTGAAAACCCCATCATTTGTGATGATAGGAAGATTCTGGAATAAGAAAATCAGTCTTGGCAGGACATTCATCTTGATGGTTGCAATTCTTCCTAACAAAGATAAATCTAGGGTTGTCCACCGCCTTAAATCCTCTTTAATCAATTGCCAAACTTTCTTATAGTTGTTGTCATACAAATCGGTATTATGTTTAGTCAAATATATTCCTAAATATTTTATTTTTTTCTCTATTTTAAATTGGGATTCCCTCTCCAGCTCACTTTCTTCCTGTTTGTTCATATTCTTAGTTAATATAGATGTTTTATCTATATTGCATTATCTTGCATTATTAAGACTTTGGAAGATCCAGTCTTTGAATATTGGACACAGCTGAACTGCTGTCAGTCCATTAAAATGCTACCTTTGTTAAAAGGATGCATTAATTTAATTTCAATTAAATATTCTCTGCATTGTTCAGATGTATTTATTAGATCTTTTTGGTATAAGAGGGAGGAAGATGATTTCTGCAAGAAAATCTTGTAGTGTGGTTGTGAATTTTGTGCCAGACTTACTCTGAGTTCTGTTCAATAAACTAAAGCTAAGAGGCTGCTGGTGGTGCATACAGAGAACAAACCATGATGCCAAAGAGAATAGCATAATTATGGTGAGATGCAAAAAAGAGCGTAAATGATTAATATAGTTGTGTCTTGCTGTGCTGGATCTGCTGTGTTATTACAGATTTCAAGGAGATAGCTGTGTTAGTCTGTTTCAGCATCTTAACAAAAGAGGGCAGGGAGAATGACTATAGTAGCACCTTTAAAGCCACATTAGTCTATTTCAATATAGAAACAGATGAAGAGGTAATCTGGCCTGTAAGAATCTTCTTTCCCTTGCCTTCCTTTTTATTATTGCAGAGACACGCATGCTGATACTTGAACTTATCTCAGATAGTATCAGGAGGGGATGAGGAATATTGTTTGGGAGATAGAACCTGAAAGGGATATCTGATGAAGACAAATATATGAGAAACATCATGCAGTGAGGAGCAGGAAAGTATCTTAAACCATGTTTCTCATCTTGACAACAAAAATGAGTCTTGTTCGTGTTTTGCTAAAGAAAAAAAATAGAGAAACTTTTCGAAGTTCTTCTACCATTAGCTTTCATTGATTTTTTTTTCTCAGAAAATTATATTTGCTTTTTTTTTTCTTTTTAAAGAAAGGAGGAACCTGTAAATTTAAACAAGTGAGGTTAGGTATACTAGAACAGTTAACTGTAGTTATTAGCATTTGATTTTTCATTTTGATTTCAACTGAAGTGGCAAGTTCTCAAGAACACAACTTAACTTTATTTCTTCTGTCTTAAGTGCCTGTCACAGTATATCAAAATGTGTATGTGATATATTAATTCAAAGGGAGAATAAGGGAAGTACATAGTTTGCTTTATTTTAATATGATTTTATACTGGGTTAAAAGAAACTGAGCTAGGAAGCTGGTGTAAAAAGGATATGATCGTACTAGGAGCTGAACGAAAATATTCTAGGATGAACAAAATGTTTATTGATCTCTAAAGTAAAATCGGAAAGAATAGGAACAAACTCTGGGAGTTTCTGGTCAATTTAGGCAGTGTAGATGCATTTATTTTAACCTAGTATAAAATCAGACTCATCATAACACTACGTTTCCATGGTAGTGGGATTGCATGTTCCTGTGAAGCAAAAGGCTATGCTGATGATAGCAGTGCTACTAATAGAGTCTCCCATGTTAGACAGGGTTTGGCTGAAGAGCTAGACTAAATGTACCAAACAGCTACTGGGCAGTACCACTAATGGGATGTGTGTGTGTGTGACACTGGCAGAGGATCTCTCAAAAACAACAGTGGTACCATAGCTAACAATTGTTTGTACTGCATAGAAGGCAGCAGGGTAAACCCCCTTTGAATGTTTTTACAATGAAAAATCTATGGTAAGACCATGAAAAATGAGAGAAGAGATAGGACCAGAAGCTCACAGTACCAGGTTGCAAGGCACTCAATAAGCTACTGGGGTACAGCAGAGAACAGCTATGAGTTGTGCTATGGCTAGTGATGCAATTGGACTAAAACCAAAAGAATATTCATTTGCTGATGTGCTCAGAGGTGAAAGGAAAGTCCAAAGCTTCACAACACATATTACAGGAATATGGAACATGAGAAGCATGAATCAAGAAAGCTAGACATAGTAAAACAGGAAATGAAAGGTATAAACATTGCAGTACCTTGGGTGAGTGAACTGAAGTGGACAGGAATGGGACATTACACAGCATTTTACCCAGGAAATGAAAATCTGAGGCCCTTACCACACCATGGCGCCATCCTGCCTGGGGATGCATTGCTACTGGTCCGTGATGCATGCCATCACACAACGTTGTTGTGGTCCTGCTGCTGTCACATCCCCGGCCATCGTGATACTGCCATAAACTACTTTTGCTGCTAGCTCAGTATTTCAGCTAGCAGCAGAAGGGGAAGCCTGGACAATGCTGTGGTTGTACCTGAGGTAATTCATGCTGCCTGGAACTTTGGAATAGTGCTTTGCTGGAGCAACACTGTTCAGTTTCTTTTAAAGGGATTCTATATAAGTTACTGTGGTGCAGCCCTTATTTTGAGTGTTGGTGGAGTCTAGTAAGGATGGTCATAGACAACATTTTGTTGGAGAAAAATTGGGCACAACTTTATTCACTCAGCTGCAAAGACTTGGAGTAGAATGAGATCAGATGACCTACGGGCACCAATCTGAAACTCTCCACCTCCAAGACTTCTTACTGGGGATAACCATAGGATGCCCCATGTAAGATCCCACATAGGCATAAAACACTCTTTGGTCCCCCTGTTACTGCCTGGAATACATCAGCCCCTCCCCAGTCCCTTAAAGAGATCCTTCAGAAGGATGCAAACAGAAAGAGTCAGCTTTCTCAAAATGGGATCCGACCCCATGCCCAACTGCTCAAAGCATGCAAAGTGTGCAAGGAGAAGCATGCACAGAAACAACTGTTAATTACAAATGTAGCCAAATAAAACATAGCTGAATATGAAGACAGGGCAAAAAGAACCTGAAAGACTGTAAGAAGATGGGGAGGGGCGGTTACAATGCACACTGTGTGGGTCAGATAGCTCAAGGTGGTCAGAGTCAGAAAAGACTCGGTATAAATCTTTTAGAGATGGGGGCTCTCAGATAGCCATGCTCTGGTTTGCAGACATTATAAGGAAGGGGAACAGACAACATCTCTATAAAGGCCTATCTATCCCATCAAGGATGGTTGAGATCATACAAACTAATGGAAGAAGCCACCAACCTTTTGAAGTGGATGGAGAGGCATGTCAGGACTCTCTTAGCAGTTCACTTGACGGGAACTCTAAATTTGGAGATAGATTATCTGAGCAGAAATTACATCCATCCGGGAGAATGGAGCTTAAATCAAGAAATATTTGACAGTTTGCAAAGAAGATTTGTTGGATTTTCAGTGGATCTATTTGCTTCACAAGTTGCCAAGATATTTTTCAATAGATGAAAACTCAAATTCAGAGAGTCACAATGCTTTAAGACTAGACTGGCCAGAGGACCTGCATTACCTGTTTTCTCCATTGCCAATAGTGCAAAAAGTCCTGTGAAAAATTAGATTACAGAGAGCAGAGGTGGTACTGATAGCATCACATTGGCCCAGAAGATCTTGGTTTCTTCTACTGCTGGACATCTCCGTTGAGAGTCCATATCATCTGCCAATCAAGTAGGATTTGCTGGTGCAAGGACCAATCTATCATGTGAATCTGCAATGGCTAAATTTGACTGCATGGAGGTAGAGCAGCACTTTCTTAAGGAAAAAGAATTTGAGGACTCATAATTAGTATAATTCAAGCTTCCAGGTGAGATTCAACACAAAAGATATATGAAATACTTTTGAAGGTCTTCAAGCAGTGGTGTGTGAGGAACTTGTTAACAGTTGACAACGTACAAGTCTCAGAGGTATTATCATTTTTACAGAGTGGTATAGAGAAGGACTTGCACCCTAAAACATAGAAGAGACAGGTAGCTGCATTATCTTTGGTAAAGGGGAAGCCATTGTCAGCAGATGTCCATCTGAAGTGTTTTCTGAGAGGAGCAAGTTTGCAAGCTCAGTCAACATTACATTGGTTTCTAACTTGGGACTTGAATCTAGCATTGAACTGTTTGACAGTGTTACTGTTTGAGCCACTGAAAAAAGCATCACTAAATTTATTTACCTTCAAAGTGGTGTTCCTATAGCCATAAGTTTAGCAAGAAGCGTTTTAGAGATTGCAGTTTTATTGGGGAACCCAAATCTATGTAGATTTGAGAAAGATTGTTTGATCTTCATTGGATCTTTTATTTAGACTGAAGCGTATGGCAAATTTTCTGGTGTTGCCAACCATGACACTTTCAACCTTTTGCCCTAATCCTCTGCACCCAACAGAGAAAAGGTGGCATTCATTGGATAAGTGTAGAGCTGTTAAGGTATATGTAAGTAGGACTAAAAGAATCGGGAACACAGCAGTGTTGTTTGTATCATTTAACCCAAGAACAACGGTGTTTCAAAGTTTCAAAGTCAACCATTTGCAGATGGATAAAAAGTTGTATTTACTTTTGACTATCCCAGTCTTCCCAGACCGCAGAGTGTGGGCTCATTCCATTTGATCAATGGTGTTGATGACAGACTTTGAGTAACTTCATCACTAGAAGATGTTGGCAAAGCAGATGGGTGGAAAGAACCACCTTTATAAGATGCTGAAGTTGCATCAAGTCAAGCTGCTTTTGAAGAACATTGTTTCGGGTTTTAATGCATAAGTCAGGCAACCACTCCCACCCTTAGTTAGTGTAGCTTGGGTATGTCCCAAAAAGCTGTGGATTGCTCCTTTAGCCTTGAGAAGTTGGTACTCACCGTGAAGGATCATTCCAGGAAGGCTGAAGGAGCAATCCACCGCCTCATGTGGTTGCTCAAATTAAAAATAAAAAAGTAGTAGTTAAGAGCATGTAGGGGTGGAAGTGTGCAGGCAAGTGTATCTTAACAAAACTGAGTGAGAGATGGTAGTGCAATGACATTAACAGATCAGAATGTTCATCTCCTGCCTTGTCCAGCTGGCATGAGGCGATAAACTTGGACAATTGTGGATTGCTCCTTCAGCCTTCCTAGAATGATCCTTCATGGTGAGTTAATTAATGACTGATTTTCTGTCTTTGAACAGCAGACACTTCACCCCAAAAGCATCAGGAATTATTTAGAAGTATCCTGAATCAACCCAACTGCAATTTGTCTATAATAGAGGAGTTGCTCATAGAAGAATGCTTTTTCTTCACCAACTGTTAATTATCTATGAGAAGGACATTTCAGTAATCTTCTTAGGCTTTTGAAAGATATCAGGCTTGTTCCTCTGCACCTTGCAGTTTGAATAGAGCACCTGAGATTACAAAGGCATGCTTAAAATGTATGGTATGGATTATATATAACTCAGTTGTGCTATGTTAATGAAGAGCTTCTTTCAGCTAGCTGCAAGTATACTCTTTATTTATGATGATGACTTTAAAAATAAAATGTGGGAGCAGAATGGTGTTATTATTTTTCTTCTTTCCTCTTTGCAAAATATTTAGATCAACATGGAGTCAAAGGAGTGTATGGATTGTAAGAATATTTATATTTAAGTTGAAAGTCTGTCTGAAAAAAATATTCTTCATTTTCTTTGATTGCTTCTGTAATTGCTCTGCAATGATATGGATGTAACTTTTTTATGACTCATCTCAATTCTTAATTCCCCTATGTATAACTTGTTGGAAAATATTATTGTTCCTAGAAAGTAATGCCATGCCTATGGAATGTTAATTGGAAGGAAGTGGATAACAAAGTCCACCTTCTTCCACCCCCTCTTTTTAATTAGCAAATTGAATTTATTTCACCATTGAATTATTTCTTGTCTTCTGCAATGGACAGTAACACTACCTACCACTGGGATTTGCTACTACTTTTTAAGTATTTTTTAAAAAACAGTCTCATTGAAGTAGCTCAGAATGGAAGGGCAAAATGAGGCAGAGAAGCTGCACTATTGGCACTCCCACTTTCTTGTGCAGGGAAAGGTTTTATGAATTTTAATATTTTTTTATGCACTTTGATTCTTGAATGGTCACAGGAATAACCCTCTTGTGATTTGTCCACTGTAAGCAAGGCTTGCAAAAGTTGTCCTGTTAGGACCATGGGGCAGGGACCATTGTTCAGAAGCAGAATACATACATTATGGATAGATGATCCAAGATTTGGTTCCTGGCATTGCCAGTTAAAATGATCATGCATCAGATGATATGATCTGAAAAGCCAAGGCAGGCATACTAATTAGATAATAAATTTGAAAGGGTGCCAAGCAGCCTCATGTACAGTCAGTTGTAAGGAAGTAGAAGAGAAATGTGTGAATGTCAAATGTTTTGTAGGCTTGGTGTCTTACAGTCCGAGATGGTGACTTTGTTGATGACAAAGTGTGGCCGTGTTTCCTTTTCTCTTATATCAAGTGATTTCACAGTAAACAGTTTTATAAAAGCTGCCTCTTCCTTCAATTTTTCATCCAGTTGATTTCAACTTATGGTGACCCTATGAATAAAAGACCACCAAGACTGACCTGCTCAGATCTTGCAGATTCAGGGTTGTGGCTTCCTTGATTGACTCAATCTACTGGTAGAGTGCTCTTCCTCTTTTTTTCTACTGCCTTCCATTTTACCAAGGATCATCATCTTTTTCAAAGAATCACATTGTCTCGTGACATGTCCAAAGTACAATAGCCTCAGTTACTCTTTCTGGTAAGTAAAGATACATCAGAACCTAATGAATCAAGCATGAAAGCTTTGATTTTGATCTCATTTTGCGTATAATATTCCTATTTTAGGTTTACTGAAGGAAATAAAAATTACTAGAAAGGAAAAGCTACTATTCTTTGTGGTCTCTGTGGTTTACACAAATGGAGTCTGTTCTGTGCTTGTGTACAATAGCTTTAAGAACTCCTATAGCTGAAACAGAGTGATTTTGTCAGCAAGTTTGCCTCACTCATCCACTCATGTGTCAGTACTTTATTCCTTTCCATTTATTTCTTGTGCATTTGTCTTCTTCCTTTTCATTGTCTTTTTCTGATTTTCTGCATTTTGCCATTTCTTGAATTTTAAGGGCTTTTTGAACCCATGGTTATCTTGTTTATTGTTCATGGCCTTGAAGTCAATATTTAAGGAGTGTGTCAGAAAAATCCCAGGAACAGACAGATATTTTCATTCCTGTTGTGCTTGGGGAATCTCATGTTGTAGAGAACTGCAAGCACTGTAAGGTTTTTTTATAGACAGGTTTTTAAAAATCAGAATTATTACCTAAAATTCTCTGAAATGGAAGACTCTTCAGGACAGGGCTTTGAATGCAACAACATCTGCAGAAATTTGGCTTTGAAAACTTCCAAATTTTTTTATTCATCTACAGTTCTAGTACCTCCATTGGTTCTGTCATGCTCCTTGACTTTGTCAGCATCAGGAAAGAGTCAGGGCTCTTTGATTAAGGAGAAGAATAAAACAGACACAGACACACAAAAAAGACAAGTCCCATCAATCAGGTTTGTGACCAACTATCATTGAATCTGAGTGTCTGGCTCTCTCCTTGGCTTCTGTCCACTACAGGCATCTGGATTCAAAATACCAGGAGTAATATCATTTCTCCAGTAGACACCATGGAGCCAGAACTCATTCTCAATAAAGTTCAGATAGTTCTTTCCTCTTTCAGTGAGGAGGTCCAATTGAAGGAATTTATTTTGGTAGACATTGAAATTGGAAACATAACTTCTCTTCAGCCTTCAGAGGGATCGTGTCCTCTCCTTTTCAGAGCCAAATCTCAGAGCAGATCTAGATTTCTGTGGTGTTCACCATGCCATAGGTGGCATGATAGATCTTCAAGTTGCCATCTTTTTCTACTTCAAGGTATCCCCACAGTCTCCAGTGTTATGCCTCTCCTTTAGAACAGATTCTAAATGGCATTACTGGGATCCATACCCAATTCCCACTTCATCTTCAATATATCCTTGGGGATTTCCTCCACTGTATGGTGGGGTCCTTTCATCTTGGATATGCCTTACAGGAGATGATTCTTCAAATTTAGAATCATAGAATCATAGAATCATAGAATTGTAGAGTTGGAAGAGACCACACGGGCCATCCAGTCCAACCCCCTGCCATGCAGGAAGACCCTCAAAGCACTCCCAACAAATGGCCATCTAGCCTCTGCTTAAAAACCTCCAAAGAAGGAGACTCCACTACACTCCGAGGTAGCATATTCCACTGCTGGACAGCCCTGACTGTCAGGAAGTTCTTCCTGAGGTTCAGGTGGAATCTCCTTTCCTGCAGCTTGAATCCATTGCTCCGTTTCCTGGTCTCTGAAGCAGCAGAAAACAAACCCTCTCCTTCCTCTACATGGCATCCCTTCAAATATTTAAACATGGCTATCATGTCCCCTCTTAACCTTCTCTTCAGCAGACTAAACATGCCCAGCTCTCTAAGTCTGTCCTCATAGGGCATGGCTTCCAGGCTCCTCACCATTTTGGTCGCCCTCCTCTGGACTTGCTCTGGCTTGACCATGTCCTTCTTGAATTGGGGTGCCCAGAACTGGACACAGTATTCAAGATGAGATCTAACCAAAGCAGAGTAGAGTGGTACCAGTACCTCCTTCGATCTAGACACCATACTCCTATTGAGGCAGCCAAGAATTGCATTGGCTTTCTTGGCTGTCGCATCACACTGCTGACTCATGTTCAGCTTGTGGTCTATGAAGACTCCTAGATCCCTTTCACACGTACTGCTATCCAGCCACGTGTCCCCATCCTATATTTCTGTATTCCATTTTTTCTACCAAAGTGTAGGACCTTACACTTCTCTCTGTTGAATTTCATTTTGTTCGCCTTGGCCCAGCTCTCCAATCTATCCAGGTCATTTTGAATTTTGATCCTGTTCTCTGGCGTATTAGCAACCCCTCCCAATTTGGTGTCATCTGCAAATTTGATGAGCATGCCCTCTATTCCTTCATCCAAGTCATTGATAAAAATATTGAACAGCACTGGGCCCAGGACAGAACCCTGTGGCACCCCACTAGTCACTTCTCTCCAGGATGAAAAGCAGCCACTGGTGATCACCCTTTGGGTTCGGTCAGTCAACCAATTACAAATCCAACTGACAGTAGCCCTGTCCAGCCCACATTTTACCAGTTTCTTTGCACGAATGTCATGGGGAACTTTGTCAAAGGCCTTACTGAAATCAAGATATGCTACATCCACAGCATTCCCTTCATCTATCACGCTAGTAACTCTATCAGAAAAAGAGATAAGATTAGTCTGGCATGAGTTATTTTTTGACACGATTTAAGCTTTGCAACCAGCACAGAATAGTCCCTTTGTTTCCTGAGAATTCTTGCCGGGACTTCCTGCAACAAAATTAGTGGTCTACCATGATCAGTCAGGGGAAATTTGTTATGCTCCTCCAATATTCTGTCCTTCACAGATTTCTTGCTAAACTGGACTACAATGTCTCTAGGTAGTCCTTGTTTTCTTGCTACGGCCGATGGAACCCTATAAATTGCGTCCACCTCTTTCTCCATCATTTCTTCTTCCAACTCAAGATAATCCGCCAACAAGCTAATTACTCTTTTACGGATATACTCCTCCACTTTTTCTTCCAGTCCCCGTATTCGTATCCAGGCATCCATCTGGCGTTGTTCTACCAATGCCATTCTGTCGAGCTGTTTCTCTACATCGTTCACAGAAGTATCCATCTTCTTCTTTAGGAATTGTATCTCTTTCTTATTTTCGTCAATTTTCTGTTTATTAGATTGAACTTCCTGTTTCACCTGAACCATTACAAGCTCCATTAACTGTTAAAACAATAATCTAAAATGCCACAGTGGTCCAGGCCTGCTCACAAGCCTCATGCTGAATATTTATCTGGCCATTCTTTCCAGCGGTCATCTCAGTCCTCCTTACCTTTTCATTGACACTCCCAGCCAGGGAAGTGAAAATCATCTTCCTGTAAGAGAAGAATTTCTGAAGCTTCCTGGAAGTGTGTTTGACTATCCTGCATTGTATCTATTTGGAACCCATTTAAGCCCCCTTTCCCATCAATGGTCCACTATAACAGTTATCTCTGGATTCTCACTAATGTTCTGGGGTTATGCTATAGAATTTAGTAAGCTCTCACCTGTGGGGAATCTAAGGGTCACACAACCATCTAGGATTCTCCTCAAAGAAGTAACACCCTTGTTAGGAAAAGAAGCAATAGAATGATTTTCCAATTGTTGAATCCATACCAGGTTTTACTCCTAGTATTGTGCTATACCAAAGAGGGATAGTGAACCTTTCCAGTCCTAGACCTCTGAGATATAAAAGAGTGCATTTTGCCAAGGAAGATCAGGATGGTGACAATTTCTTCCATCTTTTTCTTTTCCTTAGTATGCAGAGTTGGACTGGTTCATGACAATTGACTTCCACAGTGCCTGTTTCTACATTGTGATCCAACGATTCTGCTGCTGCTTCCTGAGATTTGCTATATCCATAGTTGCTACCAACATTGGGCTTTACCTTCTGGCCTCGCTTCCCCTGAATATTCACCAAATGCATGGCTGCAGCGATTACACATCTCAGAATGACGGCTCCTTTTGGCCCCCCACCCACCATTGCCTTTACATCAGTTTGTATGAAATGTTGAGGTTGTTGTCCATGCAAGAATTTCTCCTGAAGAAGAAAAAATCCAAACTTGTACAGACTCAATGAATAGAATTCATAGGAGCAATCTGAGACTTCTGGATGGGCAGAGCATTCCTCCCATTTGACAAAGCACTGAATCTCAGCCATAGAGACTGAGATATTCAGGTCCTTCTGGGTCTCATAGCTTTAGCGCAAGTTACTTCACTTGTGCTTCTCTTTGTGAAACCTCTATAATGTTTGTTTCTTAGAGCTCCCCAAGGCCTTCCCTGGGGTACTTCTTTTGACAAAATGCCCAAATATGATTTCTAGTGGGTAGGGAGTAGGGAAGATATTTCTGCCACGTTTGAATCCCCCCCATGCCCTTTGCGGGTCAAAACAAAATTTTGCAATTAAAAAAAAATTGTCTTGAAATGCCGTCTAGGGGCTCAGAAAGGCCCCCAAAATGCCCCTATGTCCCTTGGAGGGCTTTTGGAGGCAAAAATGGATGTTTTCAGAAGAGCAGATGTGGTGCAGTGCTGCGGGCCAACAAGATCTCCTGGAGGGGCAGTGTGGCTCTCTAGTCTTCTATAGTTCCCCACCCCTGCTCTAGAAGTATAATGTACTACCTTGATTAGATTCATATACATAATACCTTTTGTGTCTTGGTGTGTATTAAGCATAAAAGCATTATGAAGCCTTAGAAAAGTCAGGCCAATAGAATTTTTTACAAGAAAGTGAGATGCCTGGCAGTGACTTTCAGTGACATGATTAGCAGAGAATGTTATACTGAGAAACATCTTAACTCTGAAAAACACAGTGTATCAAATTATTCAGCATTTTCACCTCTGTCTTCTTTTTTGCTTCCTCTTTTTAAAATGCCAAATATAAAAATTGACATCTTGAAAATGCCAACTACAGAAACTGTCAATTGTCATCTTCCCTCTAAACTAGGCTGATTGCATTTGAGATGTGCTTAGTTTTCTGTGCTGTTTTCTTGGCCTTTCCCTGTCCTCCAAGTATCACATTCCAAATGTATTCAACTTTTCAAAAATGGCCTTGCAGCTCTTAAGACTTTAATAAGAAGAGTCGTCATCTTCCATATCAGCTTAGAGATAGAAACCGTTGGACAGCAGATTACTAGTATATTACAGACTGTCAATATTAGGAATCTGAATGATTTAGATCTGGTGATGTCTCCTCGCGCCTAGATCAGTCAGAATGGGAACCTGATTAACTTTCTCCTTAACACAGAGAATTTTTAGATTTTGAAACTTTATGTGGGGCTGCTTCTTCAGAGATATTGTAGTGTCCTTGGATTGGCTTCAGGAAGGTTTGGCAGGGGTTACAGACTTCCGTCTTCAAGGCAGCCAAGAGACTAGTTATCCAGGCCATGATCCTCAGAAGATGATATGTCTCAGTTAAGCAAAAACATTCTCAGCATGCAGCCTGACATCAGAGACGGGGAGAGTTAGGGACCTGGTGTCAGATTCAAAACCTATCCTGGGTACATTGTAAGGATCAAAGCCAATATTCCTCCTCTCTGTTCCTGTTGGTCTGAAATGTATTGAGCTTTTAAGAAAATGTATACTTACAAATTATTTCTACCATTAATTCAGTGTGGAACAAACAAGCCAGCCTGTTTGAAAAAAATCATAATTTTCTGTCGTGTTGTGTGAAGATGCATATTTATTTGTTTATTTATTTACTTCTATTAAAACATTTATATTCCACCTTATATCACAAGATGTCAGGCCAACATAAAATACAGTCAGTTTAAATCAAACTAAACAGTCTAAATGAACTATCTGAACCAAAATGAAACAGTTTAAAACCATGTGCTGGTTGAGCAGTTTGAGCAAAATTATTTGAGTCCGAAGATTTTGATAGAAAGCTGTGTTTTAACTTGGCACTGGAATGAAGCCACCATCACCATCAGTCAGGCCTCCAAGGGGAGAACATTATACAACCAGGACACCACCCTAAAGAAGACCTTCTCCCATGTCCTTATGCAGTGTATAGGTTCTACTACTGAGACACAAAGAGAGCTCTTCAGTAGATTTCAGTTGTAGGAGACAAGCATATATAGGGAGAGGCTCTTTTTTAACTTAAGAGGTTCTGGTCAGTTTAGCACTTCAAATGTCATCACCAGCACATTGAATTCAGATTAGAAGCTTATTGGCAGCAATGCCTAGAATACAGAAATCCCTCCACATTCGCTAGGGTTAGGGGCACGGGACCCCTGTGAAAGTGAAAAAAATGTGAATAGCTCTGGGCCCTCCCAAACCACAGTTAACACACACAAAAGTATAATCAGCATATTCAATCCCCCGTGGATTCCTTTGAGGCATCAGGGTTCTTTCACAAGGCAGAAGTGGTTGGTTGGTGGGGCTTACTACCACCCCCACTGCTGCCCCACACCATTTTTAATAGGGACGTACCGGCCTCATTCACAGTTTCTCAGTCTCATGAGGCTTGCAGTCCCTATTAAAAATGGCATAAGGAGGCAGCAGGGGTGATAGCAAATTATCTGTGAATAATCAAATCTGCGAAAGTGAAACCCACAAATGTGGAGGGCTGACTGTATATACATGCTTACTAAGATATATGACCCATTTTTCACTTAGTGTTACTCCTATGCAAATATTTCTAGGATTGTATTATGTAGAATGATCTGAAGATGTGTGGTCCTGTGAACTTATGTGGTCTGTTGGCTTTAAAATGTGAATGAACCAGAAGATTTTGGACTACAAATCAGATTTTGAAGTTTAAAAAGTGGTGCTGATCAGATATATTGTATTGCCTAGATACTGCTGTCTTTATTTTGCATGTACTGCACTGTAGGACTATGCATTCAGTACTTGACAGTTTGTTAGTGTAATTTTAGGAGTTTCACAGATTGAAAGGAAATGTTGGTATAGAAAATTAGGCTAGTTTTTAGGCTAGAAAATAGTTTGTTTTTGAATTAAGACATGTTTTCTGTCCATGGCATCATGCTTTCCCATAGCCCATTCTAGAAAGCTTTCTCATTAACTGACCCTCCCTTTTCTCAGATAACCCTTTGAATGAGTCATTGAGCTTTTCACAACTCTGTAGCGAGTGCTACCCTCCCTCTGTTCTCCACCACTTCATAAATCTTTGAGGATATCAGGTTTAGTTTTAGTGGAAACAATATCTGAGAGCCATAAAGAAGCAAGTGCTAGATGTTTGGAAAATAATATTTGCTTGCCCAGTAGCTTATCTTCTTTTGTATTGGGAGTTTGTGATGAAATGTTTTGTGCCACTGTAGAAGCAAAAATTCTTATCAAGGTGGCTTTATTGTTTTAGATGGGGTGTGTTGTTGTTTTCAGGTCAAGCACCAAAGGAAAAATTTATCTGGTTGCTAGCTTATCTCAGACTGCTGCCCCCAGCTAATCACTGATGCACTGTTTTGCTATTGCCACTAAGTGTTTATGGTTTGTCTCTGCTAATATTGACCTGCCATACATGAAAACATTTTTTTTTGCTACCCCCCCTTTTTTTGTTAAACAGATAGGCATTTTGTTTTTTAAAAGGCTTTTAAAAAGCTTTTGAAGGTTGTAGTACAGATTACATATGATACAGAAGCACAGAAATCTTGTCATCCTTTGCAGCTGCTCGTGAAAAGAAATTGAAGTTATTCTTATTCCTTAATGTGTATGTGTCAGTAGTTTTCAGCCAGTGTAACAATGCACAGTAGTTCTTTTTTTATCATTTGTCTATGCTGGTTTTTCATGTGACATAGAAGACATTCTGTGGCCTGTTCTGTCTGCATCTTAGGTGAAACTTTCTGCTTTGAGACTGATAAAAGACTCCCAGTAAGAAAAGGTAATGCTTGTGTGATTTGATGATAGTGGAACATATCGGCCTCCAGATGAAATATCTACCAGTAGCTACAACTGTGAACAGGAAGTTGAGTTTCATATTTGGGACAAGATAGTTGGGAACTCAAGTCAAGAGAAATGTTTTTAAGGAGGGTATAGATCTCAATTGATTTGCTTATTTACAATTTATTAACAACAGTTGCAATAATAAAAGGAAAAAGAAAAAAAATGTCAAATGTATTTTCATGTAGATACATGCATAAGAAATTTATACAAGTTCCTTCCCTTCCCTTTGCTGGATACATATTATCTGAAATATTTATTTTGAACTTTTTTACTTTCTTGTCCTGACTTTTCCTGACTGACACCATGATATCTTAAGTTCAATTTCTAGTGAATCACCAATAAACCCATGTAGTTTTCCTTCAATAATTCTATAACTTCCCATTAAACTAAAACAAAAAAAGTTCTATTTTCTGACAATTTCATTACCAGCCTACACTGCTTATTTACAACTTAAAGAGAGATTTAAACAAGAGAACTCTAGTAAAAGATGCTGGGTTACTTAGAATTATGTAAGGATGACGATCATGTAATCAAAAAGTATATAAATACCTTGTGAAATCAGGAATGGAAGATGAGCTTGTAAAATTGTAGGCATAATGTACAAATGTAGGTATGAAAATGTGGAATTAAGATATAAAATTTACTTTCTGCTGTAATTTAAAAGCAAATATGTACAAGATGATGTGTTGACAGAGATGTTGTAAAAAATGTCAAAGAGTGTTTTAAATCAGTGTCAGGGTTGTCAGGATAATGAAGGATCTTTTTTTTCATATGTGGTGGACTGACAAGAAGACCAAAAATTATTGATCTAAGATATACATGTTAATTAAAAAAAATTAAAGGTAGATTTTGCAGTATCACCAGAAATATTATTGGGAATTATTGATAAAGAATTGCACAGTAAATATGGACTACTTTGACATTTGATAACAATGGAAAGAATGTTTCTTCCCCAAACTTGGAAATGAACTGAAGCACTGATGACAGAAGAATGAGTTGTTGAAGTTGGGGACTTTGCCCAAGTTGCCAAATTGACATTGATTTTAAATTATAAACCAATTGAAGATTTTCTGTAAGACTAGAAACTGTTTATGGATTTTTTGAGCAATAAGAAATCTAAATATGTAATACTTTGTGGTTATGGTTACTAGCAGTTCTCCCAAGTTGAATTTTTTTAGAACTGTACTGGTAGAATAATACATTTTCTATTAATTGGTTTTCTTTTTTATTACAAGTTCTGGGCCTAGTCAGAGTTATTTTGTGTTTTAGTTAGTTACTAATTATTTAGGTTGTGCTTATGGTAACAGAGCAGTGTTTTAGTAAAGTGTTTTAGTAACATATTATAGTTTTAATTTAGTTTAGTTTAGTTCAGTTTTAGTTTTAGCTATACATATTTATTGTTTATGTGTAGTTTTTTCTTTTTTCTTTTTCCTTTTTGTCTTTTTTCCCTTTATTCTGAATGTTGATTATCTTGCTGTGAATTTGTTTGTATGTATTAGCGTTAAGAAATACGGTCTTTAAAAAGTTGAGTTTCAAATTTGCTCATTTATTTATCTATTTATCAAAACATTTAAAAGTGCACTGAGTGATTGATAGATAAAAGTATGACTAAACCCACAAAAAAAACAAACAAACCCTAAGGCAATGTTAAAATAATCAAACAGGGAAACAAGCAAATGTATCAGGATTGAGGGATCTCATCAACCAGTACAACTTGAAATGGCTGTTCAAATACAGGTTTTCAGCTGCTGCCAAAAAAGCAGAGTCTGGGAAAGAAAGAGTCAAGTAGGCTGTCTTTGGGGGTGGCACAATCAGCTTAAAGTGAGTTTAGTGTCTTAGAGGTTTTATCAGAAAATGCTCCTGATTTTGATCAGAGCTGTATGATGAAGAGTGCTGTACTTAAAGCTTTGATTGGTATAGTGAGAGGCTGTGTGATTAAAAGAGAAAAGGCAAGGTAGACATCCCTAGGTGCATTTTGAGAGAACCCTTCAGGTGGTCTATAGGAGGTTCAAAGTGTTCTCTTTACTCATACAAGACTTACCTGACCTGGTTGTTTCATTGCACATTTATGTACTGTGGATTCTGAATAAAATGTTTGCTGAAACACGTTGAATTGGTGTTTATGTTTGTGGTATAGGAACCTACCCATATTCTCTATATGTTGTTTCTGCTTGTGGTAAAAGTAATGCCAGGGAACACATGGTCTTTGTTAACTGATATGTACTTGTGTTAGAGAAGATATTCCCTAGTACTTACTGGGCTTGGTTTTCATGAAATAAGTTCTGGAGCATTTAAGTTATGCATGTTGGTAACAACACCTACAGATTATCTTGCACAGCCACACAGACTTATCCAAGCCCACCTCCTCTTGAGTCTGTTTACCACTGAGTTATATACCAACTGAATATGGTGCAGTAATAGACTGTTAATCTTTTGGCCTCTTTAAAATACAGACTCTTTCTGCATCCTGTCAGGAAAAAAAATTTCTAGTATTTCAACTACAGTCAGAACTGATGAAACTCATACAACTATTCCTGTACTAGAACAAAAAAGTTTTATTTATTACAGCTGCAGAGGTTTGGCCTCAACATAGGTCCATGTTCAGGCGTTGGATAACCTAACTGCCAGCTGAAGGAGAACACACACACGGCACACCTACTGGGTATACCCATAATAACAGGAATGGGATGCCATGTGGGCAGATGCCCTTATGTGGTTCCCCTGTCACCTGACAGTCAGTGTGAAAGTCATCTGTCCCTGGACTGGACATGGCTTCACTTCCACACTCTAGGGCACCCCCTGTTTGGAGTTGGTCTCTGTCCTTTTTCTTTAAGAATGGTTCTCTGAGTCTCCCAGCTGCACCTTTCATGTCTAAAGTAGTCCACTAACTGAATCTGACTGCATCAACCTGAATTTTCCGCCTTTCATAGTTGCAGACTTGCTTTTGTTGTCTTATGCTATAACTTCCTTTTCCCGTATATGATTCTTCCTCTTACTTTTCTGTAGTCACTTAGCATTTTGGATTAGGGAGTTATTTGCAGAAGTATGAAGGCATTTTATCTACAGTGTAGTATGGCATAGGTTAGTGCGTTCATATGATTATATTTTTGTGGTCTTATTGAGATCCACATGGATGTACCATGAACTTCTAGAATAACAAAAGAAGGTGTGCGTGCGTGTGTGTGTGTGTGTATTTAATTTGGTATCACAGAATAGAGACCTCTATGTCTTGTCTCTGCTCAGTGCACCTGTTGAACCTTGGCAGAGATCAGTATTTATGAATAAATAAATGATTTTTATTTATCAGCTACCCTGGGCATAAAGATAAAAATGTAAAACATATGCATCTAGGAGAATAAAAGATTGTGTATACCACTTACTTAATATCCTTTAATTAATAAAAGAAAGCATAATTAAAAAGAAGGTGATCACATGTACTGTTAATCAAATTTTAATTTCCAGCTTTGTTTTATCCATTTAGCAAAACAGCAATTTTAGCAGCAACATTTGCAGTACATTTTAACCTTTTCATTTAAAAAAAATGAGCTGCATTTGTCCTTCAAGGCTTGTTTATGGCCCTGGATCCCCCCACCCCCGCCAAGGCTCCAGCAGTGCCCCTAAAAATTGTATTTTAGGTACAAAATGCATGTAACTGCTGAAGGGGATGCTTCAGAAAGATTCCAAGAATGGTGGTTTGGCAAGGAACTGTATTATCGTGAAAAAAAAATTATAACTGGAAATAGTCTTCTGGTTGTGATATTTGGTAGTTTTTGAATATTAAGGCCTGCCACAAGTCTGAAAATTTTCTCTGACACCCCTGCTCTCCCCTCCTTTATAGTCTAGTTTGAACCTAAGCCTTGCATTTTTCCTGGTTTACAAATATGATCAAATTTTCCCAGCTAATATTTTGTGGCCAATTTTTGTAACTAACATTTTTGTCTTCTGTAAAGCACCAGAATAGCAATGGAATGCAGTCTCAAAGATATAAAAGTATATGTCTGATTCCATCAGAAAAGAATACTAAAGACATGAATGCTTATGGAATACTGCTTTGCAACTGTAACACTGATGTAGACAGACATAGTACATATTTTTATATTATATTGGCTATGGCTAATTAGCCTGTTTGTGTCTGTTTAGTAATTCTCAACTTGTGACAAACAAGTTTTACAGTTTTAGGAAGTTAGTCTCAAACAACACTGTAAGACATATGTGATTTTAAATCCGCACAGGAACTGAGGAGCATTAATGGAGAATATGTGGACTGCTCCAATGTTTTCAGTGTTATAAGTAGTTTAAGTTTGCAACGAATCTGGAACTTTGAATTAGCTTATTGCATTGTAGTTTAAAGGCAGCAGTTCAGCTGATGATTTCTGATGAGGACAATGCCCCTGCTAGTCAAAACAAAAACAAAAACACTCTCCTCTCTTTTTGTTACCAATAAAAATGATGTGAAATTCTTAAATTTGTAATGGTCTTTTATTCCTGAGTACCTGTGTTGGCATATCTATTTATTGAGATCATAAATTATAGTTGGCTCTCCACATTTGAGGGTTTGACTTTCTTGGATTTGATTTCTGAGTCTTTTTGACCCCCTGATCCCTCAGGCATTTTTCCTCCAGGGGAACGTTCTCCCTTAGTGGCTCTGATCAGGCCATGCAGCCCTTTAAAAACCTGCCTGTGGTCTTTCTCCTCCTCCATCAGCCGCTGCCTTGCAGCCCAATTTGTCAGCACCACAAACTCTCTCCCTCTGCCCCCCACACTCAAGGGATGAGGTAGACGAGAGAGAGGAAGTATGAGGCCACCTGGGTGCCTTTTCACCCCACCATGCTTCAGACTCCTTCCTGCGGACACACATACACATTTTGATATTTGTGATTTTCCACTTTTGCAGGGGTCCTTTTACCCCAACCCTACCAGTATGGAGGGTGAACTGTATAGCAAAACACAACAACAATGTGTAAACAGTTTGCCTGGATTATTTCATCACTACATTTTGTAAATATGCTTTTATTGATATTATTCATTATAATTAAAAAAAACTATTAACAAATCAACGAGCAATAGAAAGCAATATATACACATTGTAGAGCCTCAGCAATCAATGTACTATAGCTACTCGTGTGATTTTATTATACCTGTATATTTAAAGCAAAACAAAACATGAAAGCAGGAGCTATTAAAAAGTATAGAAATCAAATGCAAATATGGCATTGTGCAAAATATATTGTTATAAATAAATAAGGTGGAATTAATTTATTTGCAAAGAGATTCTTCCCACGCATACATAGCTTCCCAAGGTTCTCTGCACAGGTACTCTCTCTACACACTCCACCACTCAGAAGGTTTGAATAGATTTTAATTGACAAGTATTGACAAGTCTATAAAGATCCACTTGAACACCATCAGAGTAAAAAGCCTGCCAGCATAATTCTGACACGTTGTCCATATTCAGTGTTGCTTTTCAAAATGAGCTATCCATGCATGAGCACTAGAATTGTGAAACCATTTCTTCTGTGGTTTGTTGCACAAGTGGTTGCAATAGTAGCATCCTAGATATATGTTTCAAAATATCTTTATGTAATCTAGGAAAATTATTCTGCATTTTGTAATCAAGGGAAATGCAGCATAAAGGCAACTTATATATGTGTGTGTTTGTGTGTATATCTCTCTGTGTGTGTGTATAATTTAGACCCATGTAGCAGATTTTTTATGCACTGAAAGCTGCTTTCAAGTGGCATTTGGTGCATATACATATTTGTTGTTTTTATGTGCCTTCAAATCATTTTTGACTTATGGCGACCTTAAGGCAGCCCCATCATGGGGTTTTCTGGGGCTGAGATGGTGTGACACACCCAAGGTCACCCAGTGAGTTTCCATGGCTGAGTGGGGAATCAAACCCTGGTCTCCAGGGTTGTAGTTCAATGCTCGAACCACTAAACTCACTCTCTCTCTAAAATTATGTTGAATATGGTCACCCAAATATCTCATCTATATCTATATCTAGCTATTGCGTGTATAGTATATAGTGTATGTGTGGTGAACCAAACATACGTCTGTATGTGTGAGTGTGAGTGTGGTGAACTATGGGACATTTGGTTTGGAGCAGGTTTATCATGCACTGAAAGCTGCCTTCATGCTGCATGTGGCTTAATTACAAAATGGATTTATATCTGCATTATTAATTTTAAACCGGGAGGTATACCTGACCTTGCCCATATTGATATTGATGATTTCACTGAAAATGGGTTATTACTATAAATCATAGAAGCTATGACACATAATGTACTTTAGATGAAGTGAGTACTCCAGTCTACCTGTAGACCGTTACAGTCTACCTATAACTATGGGATGTGTCAGAATTGCCACATCTGATCTCATCAGGAATGTATACTGTGTAATGGTGGTCCGAGCCAGTGTCATCTTATAAAAACTGCCCAATAATTGTTTGTAGATGGAATACACAGATATTTGGTAGATTGGGTCCTTTTGGTCCCTGTTAGATAAAAGGCAGGTTTTGTCAGGAACAGATTCACCCTCAAACGTAGCAATAAACTTTAGTAGAAGATTTATTGAAACATAGTGAATGATACTGTCTATCAGACGTTAAAGCTCGAGAATGGAATGCTTTCCCCCGCCTTACACTTAAACAGCAAGTTTCTCCTGAGATAGTTGTAAAAGGACGAACGTCATCATGCCAAATGGTTCCTTTGAAATTCCAGCCGGAAGGAATGGTTGGCACCTGGGAAAGTTAACAGCCTACTATCACTATTTCCCCAGGCTACTGCTATCCTAAAACAACGAACATGGAGGACTCCTGACATCCTGCCCCACTTTTTTTAAAAAAAAATTCATATACATATAGATACGCAAAACAAGTAAAATATTACAGAACAACAGAAATACAAGAAACCCATGCAGTAATAACAAAGTCAATCGAGGACGTGAGAACATCAGTCGGCGAAGAATCCATCGAAGGGGCTCTCTTCAGCAAACTGGAATGAAAGACAGGATGAATTGCCTTGAGGGAAGAAGGGAGATCCAGTTCAAAAGAAACATCGTTAATAGCTCTTTTCACAGGAAAAGGACCGAGAAATTGAGGGGAAAGTTTTTTAGAAGGAGAAGTAGACGAAATGTGCTTAGAGGAAAGAAAGACCAGATCCCCGGGTTTGTAAGAGGGGTTAGGCTGCCGTTTGCGGTCGGCAAAGCGTTTGTGAGAAGCTTTTGCAGACGCTATAGCATCCGAAACGGATTGCCAAATGCCCGAAAATTTAGAGACCCAAGCAGAAACAGAAGGAGGAGCAGAGGAAGGGAGGGTGAGGGGGGGAAAGGAGAAGGAAGAAAGCCGTAAACTATTTCAAACGGGGGTTTCCCAGTAGAAGCATGAACAGCATGGTTTACAGCAAACTCAGCAAACGGGAGAAGCGAAACCCAATCGTTCTGGTTTTCAGAAACAAAGCACCTAAGAAATTGTTCAAGAGATTTGTTAGCACGCTCAGATTGGCCATCTGTTTGGGGGTGATAAGCACTGCTGAGTTTCTGAGTGATTCCCAGGGTTTTCAAGAGGCAGGTCCAAAACTTGGAAGTGAAAATTGGATCCCTGTCCGAAATGATCACCGAAGGTAGTCCGTGAAGTTTCCATACATGATGAACGAATAGGTCAGCAAGTCGTTCAGCATTGGGTACTTTCTTTAGAGGAACAAAATGACATTGCTTGGAAAAGTGATCAGTAACAACCCAAATAACATGAAAGCCATGTGAAGAGGGGAGAGAGACGATAAAATCCCATGCGATAACCGACCAGGGGCTACAAGGAGCAGGCAGAGGTTGTAGGAGCCCTTGAGGCTTAGATGTGGGCGATTTAGAAACGTTGCAAGTAGCACACTGTTTAATGTAAGTTTGCACGGAGGAGTTTAGTCCAGGCCACCAAAAAAGGCGGCGAATCGCATGCAATGTTTTAAAAAAACCCAAAATGTCCAGCAGGTTTGGAATCGTGATGCGATGAAGTACATGCTCACGGGCAGCAGGGGGGACGTAACCTTGGTGCCATGAAAGGGAATTGAACCCACTAAATTTTTTTTATTTCCGGGAGCCATAGTCGGCATGCGCTCTAAACAAGCATCGCGGAGAGCGGAGTCACAGAGGGAGGGGGCAAAAACCCTTGTTTTTGCTAATGTGCGGTGTTACTTGAGAAGCCAGGGAGGGGGCGGGAAAATGGTTTTGGAGGGGGGCTACAGAAGGCCCCTCAAAACAGGGAAGGCGGAAAAGGGGGTCCCCAATTTTGGAACGGCCAGGTTTGAAAACAATTTTAAACCGGAACCTCTGGAAAAATTCAGCCCATCTCGCCTGCTTAGGGGAGATTTTCTAACCACTGCAAGGCTTGAAATTTCTATGATAATCCAACTTAAAAAGGGGAGTGGGTTTAAGTAAATGCCCAAGTGGTCAGGCAAAATGAATAGCCTTGGCTTCTTTCTCCCAAATAGGCCAATTAGCTTGTTGATGAGAAAATTTTTTTGAAATGAAAGCACAAGGTTTGAGTGCCCCCTCAGAGTCATGTTGCAAAAGAACAGCGGCCATGGCAAAGTCAGAAGCATCTGTTTGCACAATGAATTGTTAGCACTGTCGGGGAAAAGTAGCAATGGCTTTTAGTGAATTTAGATTTCAAATGTTCAAACGCCGACTGACATTCAGGGACCCGAAGTTTTGCGACTTACATGTAGATTCGCCTTTAGGTTTGTAACAGGTTAGAAGCGGAAGCGCTATGGCTGCAAAATCCTCGATAAAGTTCCAAAAGTTTAAAGCCAAGAAATTGCTGCAGTTGCTTCAAAGTTTTGGGGACGGGCCATTGCAAAATAGAGTTAATTTTGAAGGGGCCATTTTAAGTAACAATCTTGAATCCTATAACCCAAGTAATCAAAGGTTTGGGTGTCAAATTGGCACTTAGACAGATTAACTACGAGGTTATTATCTTGCCGTTTTAAACACTTCCCCAACCAATGATACATGAGATTATGGATTATAAATTAAAATGTCATCCAAATAAATCAGAACCCCCTGATACAATAATCGTGGAAAATGGTGTTCAAAAACATCTGAAACACAGATGGTCCAGATTGTAATCCAAAGGGGAGAACCGTCCATTTAAAATTCCCCAGTGGTGTTGCAAAGGTGGTACCATTAGAGTCTGGGTCCATCCGAAACCTTGAAATGCTTCTTTAAGATCAAGCTTAGTGAAATATTTTCCTTTAACAAGATGGTCTAAAAAGGCCTATAGGGGAATGGGATAACAATTGGGAAAAGTCCGGTTAATAGCAGAGTATTAACTTCGCCTCGGATCCGCTCCATTTTTTTTTTTTGGAAGAAGATAGGACTGCCTAGGGGGTGTAGAAGGCTTGATAAAACCACGAGCCAAAATTTTTTTTAAGGAACTTTTTAGGGCAAGGAGTTCTTGCTGGCTCATGGGGGAGATTTTTGGTTTAGGCAGCGAGGCTCCGTCAATCAATTCCAATTTCAGTCAAATTCAGTGTGGGGGGGGAAATTTTAGCCTCCCTCTCATGAAAGGCCTTCTGTAAATCACGGTATGCGAAGGAATTTGTTGCAATTCTTCATGGCCAATAGAGAAGCTTGCCTCGGAAGAGGGTGGTGGCGGTCCATCTTTTGGGGATTATA